>JAJMDL010000019.1:0-168824 GCA_030573575.1 Hanseniaspora sp. CRUB 1602 | reverse complement strand
TCACATCTCATTTTTTTTTTTTTTTTTCGTTTGTAAAATACTTTTGCACGGCTGAAATGTATATTAAGTTATGGTGAAATTAGGGATTTTTTTATTAAACAAATTAAAAAAAAACACCATCTAATAAATATTTATTTTTTTATATTTAAAAATTAAGTCTTTGTTTTTTTCTAATCAAGCTATTTTATATATTACCATTATTATACTATTTATCTTCTTATATAATCAAGTATTATTTTATATAAAACTTAAAGCAATAAAGCAATTTTATTAAATTTGTAGAATGCATTTTATTTTCTTGTAATTAAATGATATATCTATTATAAAATTATGATTCTTTTATAAAAAAATAAATGTGTTGTTAGAACTAGTAGTTGAAGTGTTATTATTTATAACAAACATACCACCAGCATTTATGCTGTTTTTATAGTTAAACTTTTGATGAGTTATCAAAACAAAAGTCATACATATAATTTTTTCATTGAAGTCACTTAAAAATTCATTATCATGGTAAACTTGTATATCATTAGGAGAAAATGCAGGTGGTTTTACATAATTTGAAAATCTTAAAACACCCATGTGCTCATCTATAGTTGAAGTTACCCACTTATTAGATCTATTGGAATCATCAAACTCACATATTATACTATTATCATTAAGAACTAATTTATAATTATTGTTGAGAAATATTCCATTAATAAGAACATTATTAAAATTATTATTGTAAATCCATTTTGAATTATCAAAGTAACTACTTTCAACTCTAACAGAGTCACTAAGCACGTAATAATACATTGTAATCAAGTCATTTCTAAACTTTAAACAATATTTTCTTTCCTTGTTTAAAGAAAGAAGGTCTTTCTTATTTCTAATCTCTGAGTACACAATTTTGTAAATAGAAACATTGTAAAAAGTGTTTTCACAAACAAGTTTATATTCCCGATCTTTCAAATACTTATCCATCAGCAATTGTCTATTTTCATCCTTTTCATCACTAGGTATTATTATGTATTTGTAAATTATAAGATTATTATGATCTTTACTCATAAGATAGCTAGCATCTTTTTTTAATTGACATTGGAAAAGAGGAACTCCAAGTATTTGACCACTAGGAAGTTTATTTAATGATGCTCGTTTATCCATCTTGTTCCTGTTATCTTTGAATAAAGCCATTGACTCCATAGAATCAAATGTATAGATTGATCTACTAAATATTGAAGTTAAATTAGTATAAAAAGGAATTGTTAGATCTAAAAATTCATGATCCATGTTTGAATCGCTTTCCATTGAAAAGTTAATGTTTTTTTTTTTAAAGAAACATTGATATTTGGTATAGTTTATTGAAATGTTTTTTGAATTTAATTTTTAAAAAGTCCCAAAAAAAAAAAAAAGATAAAAAGAATGCGGGGAAAAATATCTTTTTTTCCTCAGTTCAAATAAAAACGGAAAAGTAGTTTATTATTTTGTTTTATCAAATATTGAAAAGGACGAAAATTGGTGACAATTTCTTGGCAAAAACAAAAAAACAAATAAAAAAAGATAAAATAATTAATCAATGTAGTCATTAGCTTTGGTTCTTTATCAAATGCAAACTAGATTTCTTCAAAAGCAATTATAATTTTCTTATTTTAATTTATTTTGTTAATCTTTGATTATCTAAAAAAAAAAATTAATATTAATAATATTAAGCTTCTCTATTCAGTTCAAGGACTTTGTATATTTTTTAATTTAAAAAATTTTATTGAGTTTAAATTTACTTTAGTGTTTGTTTTATAAAATAAGCTCTACAAGGAAAAAGATATATGTATTATATTAAACAATATGTATCTTATCAATATAATTATATTAGTACTTTAAAGAACTAAGTACTGCAAAAAATGCTTTACAGTAAAAAAATAACAATCCTAAATTTTTTTTCTATAGATCTACAGTGTTAATATTTATAGATTATGCTTCATTAATTAAACATTAATTCTAAAGAAAGAAAGAGACGAAAAAACCATATTTTACATACAATAATTGCTATTAGATGAATAATTCATACGCATCCAAAAATTAATAAAACATATAAAATTTACTCACCTTGTTAGCTCAGTTGGTAGAGCGTTTGACTCTTAATCAAAATGTCAAGGGTTCGACCCCCTTATGAGGTAAAATTTTATTTTTGTCTTTTTTTATAAAAACAAAAATTGCTTTTTTTTTCATTTTTTTTTTTAAAAAAATATTAATAATATTGAAACAAAAGTCTTTGTTTTAACTTTTCTTTTAATACATTAACCAAAAAAAAGTACTTTTAATTGTGTAAAAGTAAACCAATTACTGTTTAAAATTAATTTGTAATTTTTTTCTTTTTTCTATTTATTTTTTTCTCAAATGGGTTTATTAAGAAGTAATAAAAGAACCACAATCACTGGTAAAAACTTGAATAATAAAACTGTAAATACTATTAATATAAAACCAAAGAACACCAAAAAGATTATAAACAGATATCATTTTTTAATCAAATGCAGAGCATACATTTTTAAGTTGTTACAGATAGATTTGATTAAAACTGATGATGAATTGGAGATTAATGAATTTGTTCAAAGTTATTTGCAAAAAAGATTGAATAAACCCAAAAATAATAATAATATAAAATTGGACTATGAAAATGAATTATTACAACTGAGGAAAACATACAAAGTTAATGATAAATCTAAAGAGGAAGAGCTTTTATTGATCTTAAAATTTATAACAACAGAAATTATAGACAATGGTGGTTTGCAGAGATATCAGCTTGCATCAATTATGGGACAGCAATCAAATAGAGGGGGTGATTCTTCCAAGAAACTCATGGAATGGATTTTAGAACTAAATGATAATGTTGTAGCTGCTCCTGGTAATAAAGAGAATTATTTTATAAACATGAACACTTTAGAGATTGGTTGTTTAAGAATTGATAACATCTTGAGTAAAAACAACTATAAAAAGTTCATAAAAAATATAGAAAGAATAGATTTGAACAGTAATCACCCAGAGATAGCAAAACAGGATTTTCTTCTCAGGGATTTACCCTCAAATAAAACAGAAAAATTTAATTTAATATCATGTTCATTAGTAGTTAATTTTGTACCAGATGAATATAAAAGAGGTGAAATGCTGATTAGATTGAAACAATTTTGTTTATCAAATGGTTTAATATTTTTGGTTTTACCATTATCGTGTGTTGAAAATAGTAGATTCATGACATCTGAAATATTAGTGAATGATATAATGGGAAAAGGTTTAAATTTCAAATTACTAAAGGAACATAAATCAAACAAAATTGTTTACTATCTTTTCCAAAATATAGAAGGCACAGAAATCAACAAAAAATATTTGAAACAGTATTTTAATAAGCGAAATCATATTGATTCATCATCTAAAAAAAATTTCAAAATGAATAATTTCAGTATATCATTTTAAAGAAAGAAGAAAAAAAAATGACAGGTGAAATTAAATATATATAAAATTTCATTGTTAGTAAGATGTTTTTTTTTTGATTAGCTTTTCCGCTTTTTTAAGCTTTGGCCAATAATCGTTAACAAAAAAAAAAGTTTTTGTCACACATTTCACATGATCATTTGCGGTATTCGCAACACTGAATCATTCCGTACGGCTGATTTTTGATAAATGAATGACTTTTTTTTTTTTTTTTTTTTTGGGTTTGTTTGTTTTAACGCCCCTCTGAATATTTCAAAAGGATTTCAAACAGCGAATGTATTTTTGTACCAAAAAAATTAAAAATAAATACCTTAAGCGAGAAAAAATAATAAAATCATTCATTTATATATAAATCAGGGCCTTGAGTGGATATTTTTTTTTGTTTTACAACAATTAAATACAAACATATATATACAACAGTTTGATTGAATCAATCATCTTTATGTTTTTTTTTTTATACATCTATAAAAAATATAATTAATTAGAAACCATTGCAAATTTATATATTTTAAAAAAACAAAAAAAAAGTCTCCTTATCTATACTTTTTCCTTTATTATTTATTATCATAGGTTTCTTTTTTTAAAAAAAAAAAAAAAAATGTTAAGTTCTTCTCAAGCCGTTAAAAAATCTTCAGTTTCTCTTTTGAAACAACAAACTAGATTATTTTCTAAAAACAATAATCTTTTACAAGCCAAAAGTTTAAAAGAAACTTTTAAAGAAATTTATCCAGCAAAAGCTGCTTCTATTAAACAGTTCAAAAAAGAATATGGTGATGTTGTTATTGATCAAGTCAAACTATCTCAAGCATATGGTGGTATGAGAGGTATCAAATCTTTAGTTTGGGAAGGTTCTGTTCTAGATCCAGTTGAGGGTATAAGATTCAGAGATTTAACTATTCCACAAATCACTGAACAATTACCTAAATTTGGTGCAGATTCTCCATGTCCAGAAGCTTTACTATGGTTACTTTTAACTGGTGAAAAGCCAAGTATGGAGCAAACCAAGCTTTTATCCAAGGAATTAGCTGCAAGAAGTGAATTACCAAAACATACTATTGATCTATTAGATGCTTTACCAAAGGATTTACATCCAATGGCTCAATTTTCCATTGCTGTTGTTTCATTGGAAAGTGATTCTAAATTTTCCAAAGCTTATGCTGCAGGTGTTAGCAAAAAAGAATACTGGGACCATGCCTATGAAGATTGTTTAGATCTATTAGGTAAGTTACCAGCTATCGGTGCCAGAATATACTCTAATGTTTTCCATGATGGTAAATTAAATCATTTGAAGGCTGATTTAACTGCTGATTATGGTAAAAACTTGGCTCATTTGTTAGGTTTTGAAAAAAATGAAGAATTTAATGAATTGATGAGATTATATTTGACCATTCATGCTGACCATGAAGGTGGTAATGTTTCTGCTCACACCACTCACTTAGTCGGTTCTGCGTTATCTTCTCCATATTTATCCTTTGCCGCTGGTATGAACGGTTTAGCTGGTCCTTTACATGGTAGAGCCAATCAAGAAGTTTTAGAATGGTTATTCAAATTTAGAGATGCTGTTAAAGGAGATTACTCTAAGGAGTCTATTGAAAAGTACTTGTGGGATACTTTAAATTCAGGTAGAGTCATTCCAGGTTATGGACATGCCGTTTTGAGAAAGACTGATCCAAGATACACTGCTCAAAGAGAATTTGCTTTGAAGCATTTCCCAGACTATGATTTATTCAAGCTAGTCTCTGCTATCTATCAAATCGCCCCAGAAGTTTTAACTAAGCAAGGTAAGACAAAGAACCCATGGCCAAACGTAGACTCTCACTCTGGTGTCTTGTTACAATACTATGGTTTAACTGAAGCCCCATTCTACACTGTATTATTTGGTATTTCCAGAGCTTTCGGTGTGTTACCACAATTGATCTTAGATAGAGCTTATGGTATGGCTATTGAAAGACCAAAATCCTTCTCCACTGATAAGTTCAAGGAATTGGTTGCCAAGATTCAAAAGTAATGATTAATAAATTTATTTATTTTTTAAATGTTATTTATTTTATGTATTTATTCGAGCATGTCAAACATGTATATGAAAAGAAATGATTGTTTTCAATTTTTATGACGGGAAAAAAAAAAAATTAATCATAAACAATGCATGTTTTTTAAACGCGTTCTTGCTATTTTTATTTTTTTTTTTTACTTGTTCCTTGTCCAAAATTTAAGGGAAAAAAAACAAAGTAAAAAAAAAAATAATTCATATAATTTTTCTCTTTTTGCGCGTAACATGGGGATCTGATAATATATTTTTTTCAAAAAGTAGAAAATATATTTTTGTTCAACAAAAAAAAATTATCATCGAAACTTAGATCAAAAAAAAAAAAATTAATAAAATTCAAAACATATCAAAATAATTAACCAAAAAATATTTTTATCTAGTATTTACTCCAAATAAAAAACAAACAAAAAAATTTAATGTCAGATACTGAATTTAATACACCTTCTAAGAACGGATCTGATGATTCTTTAGCAGATGGATTAATATCATTGAAATTATCAAACAAAAAATCATCAATCATCACACCAAGAACAAGAACTAATAGTAAAACAGAAGGTTCTGGAAGAAAACCTAGTCTTTCACCAAAGAAATCAATGAGATTTAATATTGCTACTAATGCTATTAACAGAGATTTTGATGAGATTTTAGAACAAGAAAATGAAGGTATTAGATCTGATGAAGTTGTAAGTGTTTCAAGTGCTGTTGCTACTACTCCCAATGAGCAAGCTAAGCCTAGAACATCTATTAGTAGCAATAAGCTAGAATTTAAACCAGCTAATACTAGTAATGATATGGAAAGTTTATTTTTGGAATTAGCTAAAAGACAAAGATTAGTCTCTGAGTTGCAATTACAGTTAACAGAAGCTGAAAGAAAACTAAAAGAGTGGGAACAATATTGTCAAAATGTAATGAATGGCCAGACAGGAAACAACAACAACAATCTGAATCCAAAAAAGTTATCAACTTCCACACCAGGAAATAATAATTCTAATGGAAATAATAATGGAGAACATAGTGCTAGTGATGTATTTAATAGATGGACATCTAAATTGAAAGCTACTACAGATGAATTATTAGCTTTAGCTCACCATAATTCAACAGAAACAGAAGAAAACAATACAAAAAAAGATGAAACTAAACAAACGCTTAATGATAAATCAAATAGTAACGAAAAAGAACCTGAACAACATAATACAGGCTTTTTTCAAGCAAGTCTAGGAAAATTTACTAATATAATTCAAGAGTTTTATGAAGATGAGGATGATGAAAAAGAAAGACTACAGCATGAAAAAGAATTAAAAGAAAAAGCAGGGAGGAAAAAAGATATTACTTCTAAGGAAGAAAATACTGAAGATGATGTAAATAATAGTAATGGTAATATATTTGACAAATTAAAAAACAAATTGTCTGAATTCGCAGTATATAATGAAGATGATGAAAGAGAATTTGATCAATCTAGAGGAAGATTCACAAAATCTGAACCCATGGACTTTGAGCTAGTGGATCACTCTGGTGTATCAATTGACGGTATTCATAATTACAGCAGAGATTTATCAGATACTGAATAATATCATTAATACATAATGTTTTTTTTTTTTTTAATTTAATTAAACGAAAGTTTCAAAGTTTTATATTTTTTTTGTTTTTAAATATATATTGTTTCATAAATAAGTTACCCGCACAAGTTGTTGCACCTGTATTCAAAAAAATTTATATTTCGGATTTAAAAAAATTTTTTTACAGCTGTTTTTTTTGGAATGAAAAAAAAAACTTACAACCAAAAAAAAAAATGCAACAGCTTAAAGTATAAAAAAAAATATATTCCCCTTGTAAAATATTTACAAAAAATTAAATAAAATCAAGATGATAATATTAATAATATAAAAAGATAAACAAATTACCCCATCGCTTAACAATTATTGAATATCTGATATATAAAAAGATTAATTTATTATTTATTGAGTAATACATATAGCCAATGTCTTTGTCAGCATCATCAACTGTTAAAAATGCAGTAATCGAAAACTTTGATAAAGTTTTATTCAACGACTCAGAACATTTTAAAGGGTTTTTAAACGATATCACTACTAAAGATTCTTTCTTTGGTGGTTTGTTGGATAAAGAATATGAAGAAATTCCAGATTCAGATTTGAAAGAAGATATCAAATTTAATTTCATCAACTATGTTAACAACAACAAAAGCAAAATAAATTTCAACAAAGCTGTTTCATCTATTGAGCCACTAATCTTTTTAAGTGATGATAGTTTGAAATTACAAAAATTGGGTATCAAAATATTAATTAAGTTATTAGCTGCTTCTAAATTAAACTTTGGAATTCCAACAAACTATATTTCAAAAATTGAACAAATCTTGTCCTCTATTGAAACAGAAAATGACAATTTAATTTTAGTCACTGTTTATTTTAAAATTTACAATTATACTATTAATAAGGCTAATTACAGTGAAGATATTGAAGCATTTTTAACCTCCACTTTCTTCCCATTACTTAAACGTATTGGTACCGGTGATGATTTTGCTACTCCTGTAGTCAGACAAATGTACCTTTTGATTAGATCTGGTGAACAATTGGTAACAATTAATCCAAAATACAAATCTGTTTTTATTAAATATGATAATTTATTTTTAGACACTTTGTTTGGTAAAATCATTTTCAACAAATCTTATAGCATTAGTTCTGCTATAGGTTCTAATGCTTCTTCTAGTATTTTCTCAAATGGTTCAACTAAGAAAGCTTTAGGAGCTTTACCACCAACAAACAGTCTTTCAGTTCAATTACAATACTATACTTTGGTACTAGTTTGGGTTTTGACCTTTGACAAAAAATTTGTTGCAACATTCACCACCAAATACCAAACATATGCTTTAAGACTGATTAATTTAGTTAACTCTTCTTCTAAGTTGAAAATTATTAGAGTCGCTTTATCCATCTTACAACAATTAATCACTTTACAACCTGCTTTCTTGGATAAAGTTATAATTTATGAAAACAGTGATGTTATCTTAAACAACTTGAGCAATAGAAATATGCAAGATGAAGAATTAAATGAAAGTTTGAAATATATTTTAAATGTTTTTAATGAAAGAAAGAATAAATTAAACAATATCCAAACTTACAAATTAGAATTGAACAGCAAGAAATTAACTTGGACTACTAACCATATAAATTTGAAGTTTTGGGAAGACAACATTTTATATTTTAAAACTAATAACTATGAATTAGTACACCAACTTTTAGATTTATTACCAGAAAGAACCAATTATGGGCAAGCAGAAGATGGTGGTGCATCTCCTAACTTGAGCGAACATCATGAACATCACTTTTTGAATAATGCTGAAATCACAACTGTTCAAGTTGCTTTAAACGATTTATCTAAAATTATGGAGTTATTACCAGACTCTATCGATATTGCTATAAGCAAAAATAAATTGAAAATTATGAGCTTTCTAAACTATCCAGATACAAAGATTAAATATGAAGCATTGAAATGTACTCAAGTTTTGATCAAAAGTTCATACAAATAATGATAATGGACATGAGAAAATCATTTAACAAAAAAAAATAAAATAAAAAAAAGAACAAAATAAAAAAAAATACTTATAATATATATATGTATATAAATATAATATTGTTTAAAGCAGTAAATTTATTGTGCATTTTTTTTTAATTAAAAGAAAAAAGAAACTATTTTTTTGTTTTGAATTTAATTAAACTAATTATTAGAATTTACCCGAACATCGTTTAGCATCTGAAATTCTCTATTTTTCACATGTAAAAAAAATATAAAAATTAAAAGATGAGCAAAAATAAATTACCCGAAGTTGACACACAAACAAAGTTTTTCTTTTGGTATCTTTTTTTTTTTTTCTAATAACAAAATATTGAATATTAAACGATATTAAGTACTACTTAAATTTCCAAATAACCAAAATAAATATATATATATAATGTTCAGATCGTTGAGAGGTAAAAAGAGTAAAGACAGCTCTTCTAAAAAATCAAATACCTCTAATGATGAAACTTTTAATGAAGGACCTGAATCACAACAAATCAATAGTAACAAAAGATTAAGTAAATTTATCCCTTCAAATGCCAATCCTGCAGCTTTAGTAAGGAGCACAGGAACTAGTTTAGGATCAGTAAATTCTTCAGTTAACTCATCTTTAAGTAAAAAATTTAATTTATATCAAATAAGTCATTATGGTTTGGAAGGTAAAATAACTCAAATGGCTTATGATCAACCACAATCTTTACTAGCAGTTGCAACCAATTTGAATGAATTAGTTATTTATGGTAAGAATCAAGTTGAAGCACATATACCTATTGAAAGTTTACAAAATAGCAATAATAGAGGTGAACCTCCAGCTTATATTAAAGAATTGAAATTTCTAAAAGGTATTTATTTATTAATTGTTGATTCCAAATCAACTGTTCATATAGTCAGTGTCCTAGCAAATAAAGTTTTAACCACATTTTTTGCTCCAGGTAAGATAACAACAACAGAATGTGATCCAACTTTGAACTGGCTTTTAGTTGGTTTGGAGGAAGGTACTGTTAAATGTTATGATGTTGATAAAGATCATTTGTCTATCTTTTCTATTGAAAATATTCAAAAGCAACATTTTTTTAAAAGTGCTCATATCTCACCAGTCAACTCATTAAGTTGGAATCCTAGAACTATAGGCCAAGTTTTGATATCATACAATTATGTAACTGTTCTTTACAATTTTTTGGAAGGTACTTATAAAATGCAATACATCTATGAATTAAAGCCAGGGGCTCCAGGTGGGGGTTATTATTCAGACAGCGGTAGCAAGCCAAATTTAAATGATACAAGATATCCTAAAGTTGTTCAATCTGTTTTCCATCCTAATGGTTTGCATTTAATGACTTTACACGATGATAACAGTCTTGTCTTTTGGGATCTAAACACAGGTAAGTTGATATTGGCAAGAAACTTATATGATGTATATATTGATAAAAATGAAACAATTTTATCTGTATCTTCTGATAATTCAGATTTCCCTATTGCACCAATTGTTGAGGTTAAATGGATTACTGCTGAATCCTCAGAAAATACACAGTTATTAATAATAGGTGGTGATATTGGAAGTGCTACGCCACATTCATTTACTATAATTGATTTGGGAGGGACTCCTTTATACTCAGTCACATCATATGATAAAATGAGAAGCTACTACAATATCAGAAACAATCAAAAGATTATAAATCTTTTGCCAACTAAAAAAATTGTTCAAGTTTTATCAATTCCAAGAACTTCCCCTTACTATAAAGGCAATCATAATCCAGGAATAGTGTTAATTTTATATGATGATGGTGAATTAGATACAATGTTGTATCCAAGTGGTAAGCTTACATACAAATCATCTTTATTGCCACAATCTTTATCCTGGCTAAGGCCATTTTCTAATTTAACAACTGGTTCATCTGTACCAGCAAAAACATGGATAGGGATGATGCATTCTACATATAACAAGGATTCTTTGCTGAAAGGTGGTGAAACAAGATGTACCAAAATCAGAAATCTTGATGGTTTTAGAACCGCTATTATAACAGCTCATGAAAATGGTTCTGTGAGATTATGGGATGGTTCCCATTCTGAATTGTCAGAAACTTCCGTTTTTGATATAAATTTGGCAACTATTTTGAATATGGGAAATGAAGTCACATGCAACCATGTATCTTATGCACCATATGTGAGTGAATTAGCTATTGCTGTTAAAGAAACAGGAGATGTTTTGTTATTAAAATTTGATACAAATAAGTTTTTTAATGAACCATTGACAGCAGATTTTGCAAGATTTAATATTAAAAACCATGTAAATTCTTTGCTAGTTGATGTTAGTCATAGATCACCGAAAAAAATCAGAGATGGTTTCATGCCACAAACTGTTGTTCATGCTAATGCAGGTGAGGTTTCATGCTTAACACAAAGCAATATAGGTTTTGTTGTTATAGGTTACAGTAATGGTTCTATGCTAGTTGTTGATAAGAGAGGACCAGCAGTCATTTTCTTCCATAATATCAAAGATTTGATTCTAGAATGCGGTATTGTTTACACACCAGGGGAGATTATAACTGCTGCAGAGTTTGGTATTTTACAAATAAGAAATGAAAACTACTCTTCTATTCTTTTATCTTGTGGTACAAGCAGTGGAAATTTGCTTCAATTTAGAGTTGTTCCAGGAATTAGTGGTAGATACACTGTAGATTTATTGCAAATTATACCATTTTTAAATACATCTATTTCTAATATTTTTTATGTTGAGGATAATATAGATTCTTTTAGATCTTTGAAAGACACACCTCAATTATTTGGTAATTTGGCCAAAGGGACTGTTTACAAAGGTAAAGTGATATCTGTAAGTCATGAAGGAGAAATTGCATCCTTATCATCTATAGGTTTATACAATAAAATTAACACAAAGAGTTATAAATCTCAACAAATTGCATCTTCAAATATTGTTAATGTCACTTATGTTAATAGCAAACAAGAAAAAAACCAAAAGGCAGTATTGGTTTCTTTGTTAATGGATAGAACTATTGTTATTAACACCTGTACTGATTTTAAAGAATTAAAAAATATAAATTTGAAGTTGCAAATGACTGCTAAAAATTTCTACAATTCCAAAGTTTTAGAAAATGGTGATATTATTTTAAGAACAGGACATACAATGGCTTATGTTTATAGTGTTGTTGAAGGTTTGAACACTAGCAGAACAATGATTAATGATCAGTTGTATCAAGTAGGTTTGAAAATTGCTGAAAGACCATACTATAATTCTTTACAATGGGCAAAAGGTGAGCAATATGTTTATCCAAAGGATATTGATGTAATTTTGGGTGGTGCAAATTATGATAAACAATCTAAATATGAAGAGAGTAAGATTGCAAATGCATCTTTAACAGCAAAAGGAGAGCAAGCAAGAAAAATATCTGGAGGTAAATTTGATTTAGAAAATCATTCATACACACCACCAACAAGAGGTAATGCTAAGCAAGGTTATTCATACATGAAAGCTATGACTAAGGCTGTTGAAAATAAGTATGATGGAATGGAGACTAAAGTAAATGACTATGCATCTCAAACAGGACAAGCATTAAATGATTCTATGGAAAAGGGGACCATAGAATTATCAAAAGGTTTGTTTAAATCAACTTTTGGTCTATAGAATATAAGTTTTATATAATTAAATAAATAGTTTATTTAAGAAAAAAAAATACCATTTTTTTTATAAAATGTTTACATATATTTAAATATAAACAATAAAAATATTTTTGAATCCATGCTTCTTTTAATTAACTTAGCTTACTAGATATTTAATTACTAAAAATAAAAAATAATAAAATGTTTATATGTAAACAAAAAAAAAAGTAAACAATTTTCTTATAAACTTTTTGATATGACCGGGTAACTATTATTTGCAATTTTTTTTTTTTTTCTTTCAAATTTTCTCTCTATATAAGGATTTACATTTACAAACACACATACATATTGTACAAGGGAAAAATATCGCAATTAAAGAATGACTTCCAGAATAATAGATTCAAATAACATATATATATATTTATATAATTTTGTTATTACCAAGAAGTAAATACCATTTCAATTTAAATGTTACTGGAGATACCTGCTGCAATAAAACAGAAATCAAACAAAATTCTAACAAATTCAAATATAAACTTGAATGAAGATGTTGAGGTTAATTTGCAAACTTGTTTGGAAATGAAACAATTGACACATATTTTGAAAAAATTAAGACACTTATCTGATGATACTCTTGAAACTAACTTGAATGACTCTGAGTTGCCAAACTTACAATATAGATTAACTCAGTGTAAAAAAGTTGTTTCAAATGAATTATTCCCTACCTGGGAAATAAGAGATACAATTCTGACTCAATGCAAAGAAGAACTTTCCAATTATAAACAGAGACTTGATCAGTCTCATAATTCTAACTTGGCAAATGATAAAACAATGATTATAGATTCAAACAATAATTTAGATCCATACTCCAAGAGAGATTTGGTGAAAAAGACTACTTCAGATTACGTTGATTATAATGCATCCACTAAATGGTTAGAACAACAGATTGGTGTAGAAAATATTATTAGAGAAAAATCAGTAATCACACTTAAAAACAACTGCAATGATAATGTTGAATACATGAAACAATTTAACTTATTTTGCCAAAAGAAATGATCAAAAAAAGAAAGAGAAAAAAAAGAGAAAGAAATTGCAATTATATAATCTTATAGATTCTTGTAAATAAAAAGAAAAAGTACAATATATTTATTTATATATATATATAAGGAGAAAAGAGATCCTAATTTCATATAATAATGATATTATTTTTTAAATACCTTGAATTAATTTAGTAATTTCATCTAAACCACCATTAGCCTCTTTCATTTCATCTAATTTAGATTGGACCAAAGAAACAAATTCTTCAGCAGCGACTAATTCACCATCATCATCAGCATATTCAGGACCCAATTTCTTGATTCTTAATTTACCTTCTTGCAAATATTCTTCCTTACCTAGAATGACAGCAATCTTAGCACCAGATTTTTCAGCAGCATCAAACTGTTTTCTTGGATTGACCTTACCTTTATACATATGTTCAGCTTCAATACCATTATCCCATAATTTCTTTAAAATTTTTAGTCTATCACCAGTCAAACCATTCCAGTCAGCACCACCACCAAAAGCCATAACGTAGACTTGAGTAGAGGTGGAGGCAATCTTGTCCAAGTTGGATCTGCTTTTGATGATGGAAAAGATTCTTTCAACACCAAAGGAAACACCAACACATGGAATTTGAGGAGCAGATTTCTTACCAGTAGCTTCAGAGAACATTGCAACCAAGTTGTCATATCTACCACCAGCAGCAATGGAACCAACACCAACGTATGCAGAAGCATCATCATCATTAGCTGGAGCATTTTTTTTCGCTTTCTTACTATCTTTCTTTTTCAAAGCTTGTTCCTTCTTTTCTTGAGCATCAGTTGGTGGAGCAGAAGCAGCAGTTACAGCTTCATAAATTAGACCAGTGTAATAATCCAAACCTCTAGCTAAAGATAAATCAAAGGAAATAAAATTATCAATTTCCATAGCTTCAACATACTCTTTTAGTAATTTGATATCAGATAAACCTTCCATGGCCTTTTCGTTAGATAAGATTCCTTCATCTTTTTCCAATACAGCAATAACATCTGCTAAAGAACCACTTAATTTGACATATTTACCAATGATTTCAGCAACTTCTTCAGTTTGACCCTTTTCAACAGTGATTTCTTTCTTGACATCCTCCCATGGTGCTTTGTCTAGTTTGTCAACAGCAGAAGAGATCTTTCTGATATCTTCATCTTTGACACCAGCGATTTGGAAAATACCATCAAGAATTTTTCTGTGGTTCAATTTGATTTTGAAATCATTAATACCCAAACTTGTCAAACCATCAACTAAAATACTCATGACTTCAGAGTCAGGAATCATAGGATCATAAGAACCAGCGACATCGAAATCACATTGGTAAAATTCTCTCATTCTTCCCTTTGTCATAGCAGGTTGATCTCTTCTGTAGACTTTGGCGATGTGGTATCTTTTGATTTTGTCCAAGTTGTTCATGGCAACAAATCTTGCAAATGGGACAGTCAAGTCATATCTTAAAGAACATAATTCACCACCTTGATCTTTCAAATCGTAGATCAACTTAGAGTCTTCACCATATTTACCTTGAAGAATTTCTTTCAATTCAAAAACTGGTGTGTCAATAGTGATTGCACCATGTTTTTGGAAAATGTTTGTTAAAGTTTGGAAAATGTGTTGTCTGATGACCATGTCCTTGTCAGCCCAATCTTTGGTACCTTTAGCGGTCTTCAAAGTCAAAGTCAATTTTTGTTGTTTAGCGTCTTCACTCATATTAAAAGTTTTTCTTCTTGTTTGAAATAATGTATGGTTTATAATGTTTTTTTTTTTATTTATATTCTTAGTTAAAGATAAAAACATAAAATAGAGATATCAAAAAAGAAAAAGAAAAAAAAAAAAAGGAAAACGAATTATTGTTTTTCTTTTCTCTTCTTGGGATAAGTAATAGAGAATATATATAAAGGTTAAGAATTTTTTTTTGATGATTCAAGATTTTAGAAAATTATAAAACAAAAAAAAAAAAAAAAATTTTTTTTCAATTAAAAAAAAAATAATAAGATGGTTCGATGAGTCAAAAAAATTTTTTTTTAAAAAAAAAAAAAAGAATTTCAGCTCATATATATTCGGAGTTACAAAAGTTTAAAAAGCATGTGACTTATGCATTATATCATGTGATTATTTTATAAAAAATTTTATTTTTAATTTTTTTTCAAAAACAGCGATAACGGGCACCAATCTCAGTCATTCATTGATCCAAAAAAATCATCCATACATCCTTTTTTTTCATATTCTTATCATAATTATTATTATTAAAAAAAAATCACTTAATTAATCAAATCAATTACATCTTTTATTTTATTATTATTATTATTTTTCAGTGTTCTAAATTAAATATATAAAATTTTAATTATAATCTAATTTTAAGGCAATTGCTAAAAATAAAATACATCTTTATATGTATGGATATGTATTTTATTTTTGTTAACTTCTTTAAGTGATTTTCATTTTATTACAAGACTGTATTCTTGTTTATTCATTCATTGATTAATCTAATGACAATTCTTTAATATTTTTTTATTTTTTGTTATATTGGTGGTTTTTAAAGATTTTTTGTTAATATATTATCTATATATATATATTTTCAATAATAAATCATGAAATAATCAATATTTCAAATTAATTTTATTTTATTTTTTGTTTTTTAAATGGTTTCTAAATAAATCTCTGCCCTTTCCTTTTTTAAATTTTCAGACAGATTGTAATATACATATACTATCACTGTAGTAAAAAAAAACCCCCAGCTACAATATAAAATAACATTTAATAAATAAAAAAAGAAAAAGATCTCTTTTTCTTTCTCTTTCTTTTAGCTTATTCTCTTTTCATTAATATTCTGTAAACATATTATTATTATAATACAAATTGCATTTATTCTTCAGAAGTTTCTCTTTCAAATTCCTTTTCCATATCAACACCTTCAACTGGACCACAAATGGTTTCAACCATGATACCAGTGACCAAGTATGGATCAATGTTGGAAGCTGGTCTTCTATCTTCAAAGTAACCGAAACCTTCAATACCGACGGATCTTGGGATTCTGATGGAACAACCTCTGTTAGCAACACCGGAGGAGAAAGTGTGCATATCAGCAGTTTCATGTCTACCAGTTAGTCTTTGTGCATTATCCTTACCGTATAGTTTGATATGGGCATCATGTCTCTTGGACAATTTTTCAATAGCTTCCTCAATATCCTTCATACCACCTGGGATTCTCATGGATTTAGTGGAGACATTGGTATGACAACCGGCACCGTTCCAGTCACCTTTCAATGGCTTTGGATGCAAGGAGACTAAAACACCGAATTCTTCAGCGACTCTGTCTAACAAATATCTAGCCATCCATAATTCATCACCCATTGTAATACCGGTACAAGGACCGACTTGGAATTCCCATTGGGAAGGCATGACTTCAGCGTTGATACCGGAGATGTTGATACCAGCATATAGACAGGCTTTGTAGTGAGCTTCAATAATGTTTCTGGCATAAACTTTACCAGCACCAACACCACAGTAGTATGGGCCTTGAGGAGCTGGGAAACCACCCTTTGGCCATCCGTAAATGTAACCATCAACAGGGTCTAACAAAGTATATTCTTGTTCTAAACCAAACCAGATTTCTTCACCGGCAAACTTTTCCATTAATTTAGCAGCAGCATTTCTGTGGTTGAATTTGTTTGGAGTACCATCATTCTTTAAACATTCAGTTAAAACCAAGATGTTGTCATTACCTGGTCTGAATGGATCAGGGTAGTAGGCAACAGGTTGCAATAAAACATCAGAGTTATGGCCTGGAGCTTGACCAGTGGAGGAACCATCAAAGTTCCATTGTGGTAGTTGTTCCAAAGAAGTGATCTTCTTTGGTAAAGTTCTACCTTTAGATCTCATAGCACCATTGGAATCAATCCAGATGTATTCAGCAATGATGGAACCGTTTTGAGGTAAGTTGATGTATTTGTTTAAAAGAGCAGTGTTTTCAACGTGTAATGTTAGAGACATAGTTAAATTTTTTTTATTTATTATAAAGAAGATTATAGATATATTGGATTATATTATATTTCTTTGGTTTTTATAAAAATTATACTAAAAATGAAATAAAAAAATTTTTAAATCTTAAAACTTTAAAAATTTCAAATAAACTAATATCAATAAAAAAAAAACTCTATTCATTCATTACTTATATATACATTTTTTTTTTTTTTTTTAAATTCCCAAATTTTTTAAAAAAATTAATCTTTCAATATATAAGTCATACCAACTTTTATATAATTATATTCAGCTTTTAAATTCATGTTTTTAAGCAGAGGTGGTAGAAGTGAAAAATTTTTACTCTGTGTGAAGAGAATCCTTTCGATAGGAATTTAAAATCCAGATAAGCTTTTTGTGCAAATATTTCTAAGTAAATTTTTTTTTTTTTTTTGCACAAGTTTTTAAACTTTTTACCGCCGTTTAAAAATGAAAATTTTTTTTTTTTTTTTTCTCTATACGTTGTCTGTTTTGTAAATTTAAGCGCAAAAATAGATTCAAAAAAAAAAAAAACTAAAAAAAAAATTAGTAAACATTTGCGACAAAAAATTTGAAAAATTTAAAATAAAAAACGTACTATAATATATAACAAATTAAATGGTAATGTCCGTAAATTAAATGGTAATATGCGTTGTTTTTATTTTATTTTTTAAATTTCAAAGGCATACGTTAAAAAGATTTATTCAAAAAACAATACAAAAAAAAAGGTTTCTCACTTTGTTTTTAATAAATGCCGTCCTTAATATTGTATTTTCCCCCTTTATCGGGATAGCACTCTAATAATAAAATGAAAAAAAACATAAAAAATATTTGCGATATTACAAATGAATCATTAATATACAAATATATACATTTAATTATTAAGTGAAAAAGATTGACTTAAATCAAACAACAACTTAGACAGAATTAATGAGATAATGTATATCAGAAGAAGAAGAAATAAGTTAATACACTTCTCTCTCTTTTAAAACAAATGTAAGTAATAATAACTCTTTGATTAATAATGTCATCTTATTTTAAGTTTTCACTTACAATTTTTGAAAAAAAAAAAAATTCAATATTGAATATATTTATATATAAACAAACAGTGGAAAAAAAGTGGAGTAATTGCGCATTAATTGTATCCATCATCATCAAATAAAATAAAAAAAACATACAATATTTAAATACTTCTCTAATAATAATAAATATAAAATATATTGCTTTTTTTTTTCTTCTTCTTGTTCGTTAATACTTACATGTGCAAATACAACCTGGCACAGGACATATATCATGTCTTTCAAACCACTCTTCAGCATGTCCTACATGCATGCAATGGTTACATGACAAACAAAATTGAAACCATTCATTATATTTCAAAATTTTCTTTCTCAAATATTCACTGTTATTCTGCATCAACTCTTCTTTTTTGTTTCCATATATGACTATTGGCAAATCAGATATTCCTAAAGGTAACAAACAGATCGCACATCTTGGATATAAAGCACCACATGACTGGCATGCAAATTTTTTGGATGCTGGATCTTCCTCATCCAATTCATCTACAAGCGCCATTGTCTCAAAGTTTCTTCTTATTTCATCATCATCAATAAAATCATTATCTTCTTCTGCTCCACCTTCTTCTCCATAGTTAGTTTGGAAAACAGATTCATCTGCACTACCATCATCATAGATTCTATGTGAATGTTTGTACATTTTGTTTTGGCTCATAATATTTTGCTGAGAAGTTAAAGCAATATTATTTTTTAATGATTTTTTTTTGTTTGTTTTTTCACTATCCAAATGAGTATTTTTTTTACATGTCATACATTGAATGATAACTTGTCTTGCTGGCTGTTCAGCTGTTGTAACCCCCTGTGAATCCTTTGATAATCTTATTCTTAAAATATCAAACTTACATTTAGTAGCAAATAGACTCCATGATTTTAACAATTCCTTATAAGTGTCTGCCCACTCAGTGACTCTTTTATCCTTGAAATATCTTGGTGACCCATAAATCGAGATTGAGGCTGCTGTTTGAACATCACTTGTCTTGTTAACATATACCTCCAACAAATCTAATCCCAAAGGTGTTATACCTGTGAAGATCAATCCTTCCAATTGTCCTTGCGATACTACTGTCTCTGTCATTTTGGATAAAAAGATGGTCAAATCCTTGTCATTTAAAAATCTTAAAGCTATCCCCAATCTCTCCCTAATGGATATAGAGGAGTCATAAATTATTTCAAACCAGTCATTCTCAGAGATATAAGTGAAGATTGCTCTCAAATATGGATCTTCCAAACTCATACCCATCTTTCTGCATTGCTCTTTCCAAGATGATGAGCTGTTGTTCCAATTGGAGGAGTAGCCTGAAACAGCTGTAGCAATCAGTTGCAATCTTTCTTTTCTACTTGAACTCAAAATCTCAACACATTTGGGGATATCACCAAAGAAGACAGCCCAGGCAGCGGCTCTTTCAAATTGCCCTAAGTTCATGATACTTTTGTATTTGATCTCAACATCTTCATCTGAAAGATCCCATCCAGACACAATTAAACACACTTTTCTTTGAACCATCTTTTGATAGTTTTTCTTATTATTGTTACCACTACTACTACTACTATTATTAGTGTCAGTTGAAGTGAGTAATCGACTTTGAAGCGGATATCCAGACCCTGCAATTTGCTGTTGTTTTTTGATTATCAATTCCATCTCTTTTAAAATCTCATCATTAGAAAAAGAATAAACATTTCTCTTTTCTCTCAAAGTTTCATCTTCTAAAAAATTCCAAACACCATAACAACCCCCAAACCCTATATCCAGAGAGCTTGTCGCAGTTATTTTATTTAAAGCTTGTTGCTTTGCAATTACTAACCATCTCCATGTATTTCTAATCTCTGCTAATTTTTGCTGAGATATTTGATTGTAAAGTGTTTTGTTATCTATTTTCTTGTTATCCATGAGTTTAACAGTTCTTATTGGATCAATACCGTATTCTAGTGCTGCTCTTTCTCTCATTATCAAAGAAATATCATTTTCCAAAACTGCTTCTGCTGCTAACATATGTCTTGAATCAATATCCGAACTTTCATCATCATCACCATCTTCTTCTTTTTCATCGTCATCTTCATCTTTCTCCAGCTCATCTGCATAGAATTCATCATCAAAATTATTTTCATCAATATCATTGTCAAAATCTGAAACTTTCAAATTGGAAAAACTCAAGTTTTTGTTTTTTTCCAACTGCAAAATATCTGTTTCAACTTTATCATAATCACAACTAATCAAATCATTACCACTGCTAAATCTCACTTTATCCACACTTGCACCAACAGATGCTCTATACAATGTTCCTGAAGTTCTCATACATAAGAAAGTTGTTCTATTATTGATTCGAGGAATGTAATCAAAAGTGACAACTTTATCAAATGGAAGATCAAAAGTGTTAACAGATGCCACAAACAAGGAGTCATATGAGGAGTAGTTCAAATCATTCGACGGCATGTATCCCATCTTCCATCTTTTGATTGTCTCTGAGTTGTTCAATGTGGAGAACTCTTCTTGCTTCAAAGTTGACCATCTGAATGAGAGATGATTGAATTTTTTGACTGATGCATTGCTAGTATTTGTAGTCAATAGATCTTTCTTTAAAGGCGATATAAGATTGGAGGCTGAGTTTTTGGAAAATGTTGCCTTCTTATTAAACATTAACAGTGGGGAAATATCTTTATTATGTTTGCTATTATAGGTCATTTTTCTTCTATCCCATATGAAAGAGGTTCCTGCTTCTGAATATGTAGCAAATATGTTACTGTTAAAAGGGTTCACTTTGATATCATTACCAACAGTTATTGGAACTTGAAAAATTGGTTTTGCTGATCTCAAATCTATCTCTCTTAACCACTTATTACTACTGATTAACATATTGTTATTTTCAATAAACTCTGTGGATAAAATGGATTCATTCACAAAATACTCAAAACTATTGTTAACATAACAATCATTCTTTATACCACTACTGCTAGTATTATTGTTAGTATTGCTTTGATAGTTAATATCCCATATTTGTAAAGATGGACTGGTTTTATGAGAATCTAAACCCATAGCGACAAGATTTAAATAATTTCCTTGACCAAAACTTAAAGTATTAACAGGTCTAGGATGCTTACTTTTAACCACAAGTCTGTCAATATTGCCTACAGATTTTTTACTATTATAAAAATTGTCTAAATCATCAACATCCATCTGACTTAAATCATTTTGTCTCTTTTCCATACAATTAAAAACTTTCACCAAACCCTCTTTCTCTCCTATACCACACTGGAAATCATTTGTTATGGAGTAATCAATACATGTTATCACACCAAAATCTTTTAATGTGTTCAAAATTGTCAATGATGAATCGTCATTGTCATCTGCTTCAAGAATGACTTTATAAACACCAAACTCATCCCTTGTTGGATTGGTGGATATATAGTACATGAAATCATCAGCTGCATCTGACCACCCTAAAACTTGTTTTATTACTGGCATTTTGGTTTATCTATATTAAAAAAAAAGAAAGAACAAAAAAAACACAACAAAATATCAATTATAGGAATAATAATAATAAAAAAAAGAAAGTGTATTAAAAATTTGAATGTTGCCTTTGGGTCTTCTGATATTTTTCATTTTTTTATTATATGTATTTTTTTTTTTTTAAAACAAACAACGAACAAAGTTGAAAAAAAAAAGAAAAAAGTTCTGTATTACTCATGTGACTTAATCAACACTTTCAAAACAAAACAAAATATTGTTATAATTTATTTATATATATAATATCTTTCTTATTGTTTTTTAATTCTTGTTTAAGGCTAAAAGCACTTCCTTATCGTTACAGTTTATAGAAAATTTAGTTACAATTTCCCAACTGTTGAAATCCTCATCAATGACCACTTCATAGTCTGATACATTGTAACCATGTTGAAACAATTTCTCTTTCAAAAGCTGTCTTATTATCTGGAAAAAAAATGGTATGATGGTCAAGTTGGCACCAATTCTTACAATAATCTTGTTTATGCTTACTTTACTTTGTGGATCAGTATTATTCACTATTTTGTATGAATATGATTTTTCTTTCTTTGGATATTCTTGTTTCAAGTGGTTGACAAAGTTTGATTTGTTGTTGCCAGTAATAACAGTTGATTGTTCATTCCCTTTTTCAATTTCTTCTCCTCCTTCTCCCTTTTCTTCTTTTTTCCCGTCTTTTTCTCCTTCCTCACTTTCTTTTTTGTTGCTTTTTTCTTGCTTATTAAACAATTGTATTCTTAAAGGTAAACTATGATCAATAGCTTCACCAATCAAGTTTCTAACAGAAATAGCTGTATTAAAACCTTCATAAAGATACTCCTTCTTGATTT
Organism: Hanseniaspora sp. CRUB 1602; assembly: GCA_030573575.1. Lineage (NCBI taxonomy): Eukaryota > Fungi > Ascomycota > Saccharomycetes > Saccharomycodales > Saccharomycodaceae > Hanseniaspora > Hanseniaspora sp. CRUB 1602. Next base: position 145,658 of record JAJMDL010000019.1, on the reverse strand, counting down.
TTTCCAAATCAACTAAATTTATCTTTAAAGAATTCTTTTGATCTTTATAGTACAAAAATGGTTCCCCTTTAGAATTATAATATTGTTTCAATACATCCAAATCATTTGCACCATCTTCCAATGGAACAAAATTCAACATAAAACCTCTACATCTGGTCAACCAGGAATAGTTATCTTGCCATTTTTTTGTACTTGAATCAGCATCTTCAATTGTAGATACGACACCCCTTTCAATCAGCTGATAGTTTAAATAGCTTCCTGAAATTGCACTTTGCAACTTATAAATTTCAACGCCACTATTATAAACATTTATTTTACTAAAAGATTCCTGCAAATTGATAACCATATTGGTTTTTTCAAGACTCGCATTGTTGCTGTAATACATTGATGTGATCATGTCTGTATCGATTTGATAAACTGGTATCTTTGATCCAGAATCAAAAATCAATTTTCTAAATTTATTCGCAAAGGAAGACATATTACCTTCTTTAACATTATGCTGAAAGACTAATACAGGTTGAGAAGAAATTATATCTTTTCCCTTCCAGTTATCAATCTTCAAAACATCTTTATACAAGTATTCTACAAATTGTTCAAAGATGGTGTCCTCTACAATAACATCAAATTTATTATTTAATATTTGGTAAGTTTCATAGTTATTACCCTTTGTCTCCAACAATAATGTATCAATTAATCCAAATATAAGTTGTTCTTTTGCATTTGTATTAAAAGTATAGACCAATGGAACTGTGTTGATGAATTGTTTATTACCATTGACAATGAAACCAATAGTTAGTTCATTTGGTAGTAAGCTTATTACAATTTTTGAGTTAGCAAATGTCATTACTATAGTATATAATTTTTATTTTTGTAATGGTTATATATATATGTATGTTTATTTTTATTGTTTGTTTGTTTGTTTATAATGTTTTAGTAAAATTGCTTGTTTTAATATATATTTTTTTTTCATTGTGTATATTGAAATGAAAAAAAAAAAAAAAAAAACTAAAAAAAAAAAATTAAAAAACTCACGTGACAAAACCAAAAAAATTTTTAATACTTATACAAGGTTTAAAAAGTTGAATGAAATAATATAATTTATAAGCTTTTTTTTATAAATTTAACTTTTAAATATTAAAAAAAAAAGATATCTTAAATTCTTCTTCTTTTTAAAACACACCACTTTTCTTGTTTATCTACTATATTGTTAATTAATTTAATAATATAACTATTTAATTAATTTTTTCTTTTAAACCAACCAGATTTGTTTTATAAAATGTTTACCCGAATATGATTTTTATTATTATTTTTTTTTTAAAATAAAAAATTTTTTTTTTTTTCATTTTTATTTCTCCCTATAACATTTTTTAATAAATAAAAATATGGTTTAATTATTTAAAAAATATAAAAGATATATTAATTGTGTTAAAAAAAAACACCCCAGTATAATAATAAAAAAGATCTTATTTTATAGTACTAGTAATTTTCTTGTTAATTGACAAAAAAAACAACCAGAAATTAGACTTTAAATTTTCTGCTCTTATATATTTTTTTAATTTTATCATTAAAGAATAAATGAATTTGTCAAGACAACTTCTCCAGGAAGCTAAGTCAGTTTCTATCAGTTCGAGACAAACACAATATAATATCTTAGGTAAACAAAAAGATATATGCCAAGCTATTTTGAAACCATGTGTACCAATTTATGTTAAAAGAGATAATCTGATTTTACTTCAAGCAAACAATAACAACAACAATAATAGCAATGCTCCTATTAATACCAATACCAGTAACGTTTCTTTATCTGCAAAATGGATTTTTCCATTTGCCTCATTCATTCACAATCCATTAAGATTTTTATTTGATCCACCTATATACCATAGACTAGTAACTGATTCTACTGATAAAACAACATGTTTGATTGGATCTAATAATGGATCAACTTTATGTCATGTCAATTTAAATGGTTTAAAAGATTGGTACTTGAAACCATCTATTAGTAATAGAATTGTTTCCATGGAGGAAACATCAACTTTACATATAAAACCATCAATAAAATTTAAAAAAATTGGAATGAAGTTTATTAAAGCTGATGGTAGAGGCTCTTTGGTTATTCAAAATGATGCTGCTAGTTCAGGCAGCAGTAACAATGGTGGTATATATTCTATCGTTTTGGAAGAAAATGAAAACTGTATAATCAAGAGGGATAACTTGTTGGGAATATCAGGAGATTCATTTTTGGAACTTAGTGAAAACTTAACAAACTTTGAGTTTAAAGAAACTACTATTAACACTAATAAAAAAATTAAAAAGGGAGAACAAGATGGAAAAAAACCAAGCAGATTTAGTAAAATTTTTAATGTATTCAAATCTGATACAAAAAAGAAAGAAGTTTTACCAGTTGTCAAAGACTATAAGGAAACAGGTGTTGTTTTAATTGAAGATAAAACAACAACACCATCATTATTACCAGCAAACAAAAATAGCGAAGTTCCAGATTTCTCTGTCACTGTCTTTTTCAAGATGACATACAATGGTTTAAAGAGCATCTACGAAAAAATCCACTACATTTTGTACCAAATTTCAACTGGTAATTTAAGAATTACTTTTTTGAATGCTTTAAATATTTTTGACAAGAGTAATAACGACTCACTCCCATTTAGCAGATTATTCCAAAACAAGTTTATTAAAGTCTCTGGTCCAAGAACATTATTAGTTCAAAGCAATCCAGCTAATTATACTCCAAGAAACACCAGCGATAATAAAAAGAAGGAAAACAGTAGTTCCTTCTCACACAATCAAAATAATGACAGTGAAGATTTGACAAAAATTTTAAACTTCAACAATACAGGTTACAATGATACTGCTGAAAATATAAAACAAATTCAAAAATTAAATGAAACTAAATATGAAAACATGAAATATTTGAGTAAAGCTTATGTTGATGTAAAAAATGGTAAAGTAATGTTTGAAAGTGTAGACAAATTTTAAACTAATAACAGCTTAAACAAAATAAATATTCTAATAATCAATTAATGTAAAAAAAATATATATATAAACACATTTGTTTAAATATAAACATATATAAATGAAAATTATTATTAATCTTATAATTATGATAAATAATTAAACATTTACCATGTGACCTTTTTCTATTTATAAAAATAAAATAAAAAATTATATCATACATATCCTTAAGAAAAATTTATCGCTGTGTGAATATTTATTTTTGGTTATAAAAAAAAAAAAAAAAAAATTTTTTTTTTAAAAGGGGGGAGAAGGCAGAGAAAAAAAAAATAAATATATATATATATATTTTTGACTTTTATGAGGGATAAAAAAAACGTTTCAGATCAACACACAAACAAATAGATTGAAAGCTAGGAAAAAAAAGAAAACACACACACATAATATTTCTTGTCTTTATTTTTTTTAGACAATTATCTTTAATATATATATAATACAATAATATATCACCAAGAAAGAAGGTTATTTAAATACTTCTATATTTTTAATAAATATAATTCACTTCATTTATTTATTTGTTTTTTTATTATTTAAAAAACAATAATTATTTAATATGAGTGGGAATAGTATTCAAGAAAAGGATATTATTAATAAGATTGAAAGAGAAAAAAAGATTATTCATGGTGCTCAACAATTGAGATCAAAGACTGCAAATTCTTTAGTTATACAAAAATGTGTAACTAATATTAGGGAAGCACAACAGAATATTGAGTATTTAGAAGATTCTTTGAAAAAACTCTCTTTGAAGAATGATCAAAATAAAACTTCTGATGATACTACTGAAAAGCAACATAGTCTGGATCCTTTTTTCACTCAATCATCTCCAAATAATAAAAAAAAATATAACAACACTCCATCTAATGTTAGAAATGTTTCTTCAGATAACACTTCAAGTAATGATAACAATTCTGTAAGAACTAGGGATAGATCAAGTAGTGTTTCACAAGATCCTAAATACACTAGATTAGAATTAATGAAATATGATTGTCCATACTTAGGTCAAAAGATCCAAGTAATGTTGCAACAATTGGAATTCAAATTACAAGTTGAAACTCAATACCTCACCGCTAATGAGAAGTTAACTAGACTTTATCAAATTGATGGTGATCAAAGAACAAGTATTGCTGCTGAAACAGGTGTTCAAGATTCTAAATATAGAGTTCAACTATTGAAAAAAGCTTTGAAAAAATATGAATCCTTAAATGTATTGCCTAAGTTGGATCAAATTCCATTAAATGAAGAAGCCAGTGATGAAAATGGGTCTCAATTTAATAGAAAACAATTGACTGGTACTTTTACTTTAAAAATTTCTTCTATAAGAGATGCTGACCATTTAGCATCTCCAACTTTTTCAAGAAAACCTGACACTTATATAACTGTTAAGATTGATGATGTTGAAAGAGCAAGAACTAAACCATCTAGATCCGATTCCTGGAATGATGAATTTGAAATATATGTTGATAAAGGGCATGAAGTTGAAGTCACTGTTTATGATAGAATTGGTGAAACATTGACACCAGTTGGTATAACGTGGATATTATTAGCTGATATTGTTGAAGATATTAGAAAGAAAAAACAAGTTAAACAAGTTCAAAATGGTTGGGCAGTAGCACAGGATGTTATAGGAAGTAATCAAAATAATAATAATATTAATAAATTGGGTTACAATACTGACACATCAACTTCTTCTATTTACAATAGCCAAACAGATTTGACATTAGTAAATACTCAGCAATTACAACACACAGATAACTATGAGGACAGTAATATATTAAGTCAAGCTTGGCTTTGTCTTGAACCTACAGGACAGATACTTTTATCCTTTGGATTCAATAAGCAGCAAACTTCTAAAAAAAAATTCATAGGAGGTCTAGATAGACATGGTGCTATTATCAAAAGACAGGAGGATGTATTTGAACAACATGGTCATCATTTTGTTCAAAAAAATTTCTACAACATTATGTGCTGTGCTTATTGTGGTGATTTTTTAAGATACACAGGGTTCCAATGTTTAGATTGTAAGTTTTTGTGTCACAAGAAATGCTATAAACAAGTTGTTACTAAATGTATAGCCAAACCAAGTTCGGAGACTGATTTGGATGAACATCAATTGAATCATAGAATTCCACACAGATTTGATGCTGTTTCCAATAAAGGTACAAAATGGTGTTGTCACTGTGGTTATATATTGCCATGGGGTAGAAAGAATGTTAAGAAATGTTCTGAATGTGGTATAATGTGCCATCAGAATTGTTCTCACCTAGTTCCCGATTTCTGTGGTATGGATATGGAGACTGCTAATAAGATTTTGACAACTATAAAGAATACAAAAGTTACAAAGGATAAACAAAAGATTGTTTCTTCCTCTGGTCATGCAATTTCTTCTTCAACCAGATACAACAGTTCAAACCAAAGACAACAAAGTAGCAATTTTGCAGACATGTATTCAGGTCCATCAACGAACATGAACCCTTCATCCTCATCATATTCATCCAGCGACACTTATGTTTCTGATAATGGATCTGGTAGAAAGACGTCTGATTTGAAGCCAATTAGTGCATTAAGAGCTCCATCAATAAAAAGACCACCTCCATCTATGCCACCCTTAAATCAAATATTTGGTAACAACAACAACAATAATAATTCTTGTCTACCATCTCCAGCATCAAGAGTACCATCAACACAACAATTTTTACAACAACAGCAACAAGTCCAAGTCACTATTCCAGATATACATGATAGAAGTTATGAACTATTTGATGACCCTGATGTCAAAAGATTTGCTGATGAGGGTTACAAGATGAATTTGAACAATAATGTTCCTGTTTTAGACTCTCTAAGTGAACATTCACCTGATGAACAAGAAAAAAATATGAGCCAAAACAGCTCATTATCTCCAACTAAACAAAGAACTCCTGAAATGAATGATGTTAAATATGAAACAAATTCTCCAAGAGGAAACAATATTACAAAGGATCATACTAGCATGATTGAGGAAAAATTGAGTACAGTAGAAGAAGTTGCTACAACTCCATATGCTTCACCAAAAGCACAAGAAACAAAACCTGGTAAAAAGAAGAAAATTTCTTTGGATGATTTCATGCTATTGAAAGTGTTGGGTAAAGGTAATTTCGGTAAAGTTTTATTAGCACAAAGTAAAAATTCTGATCAATTATGTGCAATTAAAGTTTTAAAAAAGGAGCAATTATTGAAAAACAATGATATGGAGAGTGTTAAAGCTGAAAAGAAAGTATTTTTACTAGCAACACAAGCTAAACATCCATTTTTGACAAACTTGTATTGTTCATTCCAAACTGAGAATAGAATTTATTTTGCAATGGAATTCATTGGTGGTGGTGATTTGATGTGGCATGTACAAAACCATAGATTATCAGTGAAAAAAGCAAAATTTTTTGCTGCTGAGGTTCTTTTAGCATTAAAATATTTCCATGATCATGGTGTCATTTATAGAGATTTGAAATTAGAAAACATCTTGTTGACCCCAGAGGGCCATATTAAGTTAGCTGATTATGGTTTATGTAAAGATGAAATGTGGTATGGCTGCAAGACTTCTACTTTCTGTGGTACCCCTGAGTTTATAGCACCAGAAATTTTAAAGGAACAACAATACACAAAATCTGTTGATTGGTGGGCATTTGGTGTTTTACTATATCAAATGTTATTATGCCAATCTCCATTCAGTGGTGAAGATGAAGATGAAGTGTTTAATGCCATTTTGACAGATGAACCCTTGTACCCAATCGATATGGCTGGTGATATTGTTCAAATCTTCCAAGGGTTATTGACTAAAGATCCAGAAAATAGATTAGGTGCAGGACCTGATGATGCTTTGGAGATCATGAGAGAACCATTCTTTAGAAATATTAATTTCGATGATATTTTGAATTTGAGAATCAGACCACCATTCATACCTCAATTAAATGGTCCAGGCGATACCCAATACTTTGAAGAAGAATATACTTCAGCTCCACCAACATTGACACCCGTCAATTCTATTTTGAATAGTAGCATGCAAGAACAATTTAGAGGCTTTTCATTCATTCCTGAAGATTCACACTTATAATGAGAAAAACAAAAATATAAGAAGTTTTTTTTATTTTAAATATTTCTTGTTTCGTTTATTATTATTTATCAAAACAGATATATACTTGAATATATTTTAAAGTGCATTTTTCTGAATCAATATTATTATTTGCTTATTGAAACAGATATATGAACAAATATATTTTAAACTAATAAATAATTATATTTAATTTAACTTTTAATTTAAAATAATCCTGATTTCTATTACCCGATTAGGAAAATCAATTAAAAAAAATTAAAGGTAGCTAAAAATAATGATAATAAATAAAATATATATATATATTTTTTTTTAAAAACCCTTACTATGCCCTAAATTACACCCTGTCTTTAAATAAATGAATGGATATTTTATCAACGCCTAAAAGTAATAATAAGCACAATAAAATCATAAATATAGTTCTGGAATTAGATTTTTAAAAATAAGGTTTTTATGATAGTAATAATAATATTGTTTTTATTTTTTTTATAATTTTTTTTTTCATAGATTTTTATTTAAATAAAACGTAATTAATTTTTTTTATATATCAAAATTGGAGTTCTAGATTTTGTTTCTATAAAAAAAATTAAAAAAAAAACATCATTTTCATGGCATACGGATTTAACAACTACTATATATATATTTTTTTAAACATTTAGGATAACTTACATTCTAGAATAAAAGCTAAATATAAAATAAACACAAATGTTTGCATACATTACACACAAAAACCTTAACATACTAAATTTATTAAAAAAATAAATGAAATATACCAAAAATTAACAAATATTAAAATAAATAAATATATTTCTATAAAAAAAAAACAATTCTATAAAAAAAAACAGTGATCTAAGATGTAGCCATATTATTATTATGATTTTTTTATAGAAAAAAAATTTATTATTATTATTTGTTTTTTATTAATTTGATTTCTTTTAATAAAAAAAAAACATATAAATATGCAGCATATCAACCAAAGATTAATTCATTTCATTTTTTTAATTTTTTTTATTAGCTTGTTTCATATCTTATATATTAAAGAAACAATCGATAAATATATTTTAAAAACCAACCATAATATACTTTATTATAACAAATTTAAACTAAAACAATGAAATTCTCTAAAATATCAACTGCTGCTATTTCTGCAGCTACTTTTTCTCAAATTTCAACTTCTTATGTTGTTGATTTAAATGACAGTGAAGTGAATGCTACTTCAAGTTATTCTTCTGTTAACAGTCAAATTATTTCTTCAGCTTCCGTTGCCAGTTTAACTGAGGTTACTACTTCATCTTCTGCTACTAGTTTAACTGAAATTACTACTTCCACCCCTGCTATTACTATTGCTACTTCTTCTGCTATTACCACTTCTGAACCTGCTACTTCTTCTGCTAATGCCACTGAATTCACTACCTCTGCTGCTCCTGCTACCACTGCTATTACCACATCTGAAACTGCCATTCCTGAGTTTACTACTCCTGCTATTAACTCAACTATTGCAAGCTCTTATTCTACTATCATTGAATCAAGCATCAGTTCTAGTGTTGTTCCAGTTAGTTTCCCTTCTAATGCTTCTTCATTTGAAAACCACCACAGCAATGCTCCTGAACAAACTGGTTCTGCTAAACATTCCAGTTTTGCTGCACCAAGTGGTTCTGCTAAACATTCCAGTTTTGCTGCACCAAGTGGTTCTGCTAAACATTCCAGTTTTGCTGCACCAAGTGGTTCTGCTAAACATTCCAGTTTTGCTGCACCAAGTGGTTCTGCTAAACATTCCAGTTTTGCTGCACCAAGTGGTTCTGAGCCAAGTGGTTTTAAGCCAAGTGGCTCTAAGCCAAGTGGATCTAAGCCAACTGGCTCTAAGCCAAGTGGATCTAAGTCAAGTGGATCTAAGCCAAGTGGTTCTGCTAAGCATTCTAGTTCTGCTTCTTCAAGTGGATCTACGGCAACTACTTTTTCATATGGTTGGGCTGTACCAAGTGGAGTTTCTACTGATCACTTTACCACCACAATTTCTCCATCTTACTATCACGGCAACTACAGTAACCCAGTTTACGAACACGGTAACAACACTGTTCCATCTCACAACAACAACAGCATAAATCACAATAATGAAACTTTTAGCATATTTGGTAACAACACTACTTTCAATGCAACTGAAATTAACCAAAATGAAGCTGTTTCTGCTTTGAGTAAGAGACACCAAGTAGATGCCTTGTTTGCTTCTCCAAAAATAGTTATGATCACTCAAAGAACTGTTGAAGTTGCTTTGGAAAAAGTATTTGCTAAGTATCCTGAACTAAGAGGCAAACTTCAAACTTCTGACTTAATTCCAGAAGATGAAGTTTTTGTTTCCATCAATGCTTTAGGTTTAATTTAGATTAAAATAAATTAATATATGCTAACTATTTTAGAAGAAAAAAAAAATTAACAAAAAAAAAATCTGAGAATAATAAAACATAGTTAACAGAAATGAATAAAAAATAAAAAAACTTTTTAACATAATTTTGAATTAGTTCTTTTTCAGCAATGATAATCCAATACTATATAAATATATCATATATAATGTATCTGTTATTATTCATATAAAACATCTAAAAAGGTTTCTATCACTTTACCAGCTACACCAGCTGTTACTGTACTACCAGCCACACCATATAAAGCAGCAGTATCACCATCATTTTGTTTAATTTCACCTTTTTCTTTTGCCTCCAATTTTTTTTCATAATATTCTTTCAAAGCTTCTATTAAACATTTTTCAAATCTTTCAATATTTTCCTCAGTACAACTTAATCTAGTCAAAGCATAATGCAATGCAGCCGGATTTTGCAATGGTGATAAATGGTAACCAAATTTTTTTGCAAGAATATCACCTAAAGAATAACAACTTTCATCAGCATCTTTAAAAGTGAAAGCTACAACACAAACTTTGGGGTCACCTAAAATTTTCAAAGGATTTTGAATTATAGTACCATTCTCTAATTTAACTGCTATCCTTTGTTGCACAAACATTTTCAATTTAACAACTGCATCACTTATTTCAAGTCCACATTTCTTATAACCATTCAAACCTATATGCAACATTGTAAATGCAGCTACTGCCACTAAAGCACCTGGTCTTGATCCAGCAAGGGTAGGAGATCCATAAAGACCACCATTCCAATTTGTTTGCTTATAGTATTGATAAGCTCTATAAGCTTTGTTTCTACTTAATAAAACAGATACTCCCTTGGCAGAATAACCATACTTGTGTAAATCTGTAGATAAAGACCAGCAGTTTAAAGTTGCAAATGATGGTTTAATAGAGGTATCTTGCAAGAATGGATTTAAATAAGAACCCAAACAGCAATCAATATGCCATGGAATTCCATATTTCAAAGACATGAAATTAAACATGGCAAATGGATCTGTTGTACCATATGGAAAATTTGGAGCTGATGATACAAGCAAACAGACAGACCCCCTATGTTTTTTAATATAGCTTTCTAATAAATTGACATTAGCAACATAATCATTAGTTAATGGCAACAAACAGCATTCCATATTGAAATAGGAACTAGCTTTATAAAAAGCAGCATGGGCACTTTCAGGCATAATAATTTTCAATTTTTGATTTGTTAATTTTAATAATGGATTCATTTGATACCAATAATTTCTTGCACAGAGACAAGCTAGTAAAATAGATTCTGTACCACCAGAGGTGGTGACACCACATAAATCACTTATATCATAGGAAGGTCTATTCCCTTTTTCTTTGGAAGAATACAATGTTACTGATTGTTTAACTAAAAAAGCATCAAGATAACGCAACATTGGGAAACAATCTGGATGTAATTGATTACCTAGAATAAATTTTTTAAATACAATAGATTGCAAATTTATTAAAGCGGTATCGTTATGATATATACCTCCACTTAACTTACCCATCAATGCATATGCTTGAGAATAAGGTAAATAATCATTCTTCAATTCCAAAAAGTCTTTATCATTATTTTCAAGATTCAGAATTTGATTTAAATTTTGAATTAGAATTTCAGAACCAACACCTACTTCTGGCAAATGATCATCTGGAAATAATTTTTTCAAAAGCTGAAGTTCTTCTGGAGGATTAATATCATTTAATAGATTTTCTTTCATTTTATCTAATTCATCCACGATTTCTTGAGAATCTTTTTTTTTCAGTGGAATTATGTATTTGATTATAAATTCTGATATGTTTTGTTTCAAATTGTTTTGATTTAAAATGCTTTTTAAAAAAATAAGAATTTTACTTAAAAATAAATTAAGCAGAATCAAATCTTTCCAAGTATATTTATGATTGTATTGATTTATTGATATGTAATCAAAAACGGGGTCATTATCAATGCGATGGTACCAATATAATACTACTGTTACAACAAATACTTTAAGTTGTATACTGTTTAAAATGTAATGAAAAGTATTCCTCCCCATTAACTTTAAATCAGATAAACCTTGTTTTTGAAGATAATTTAATTCATCACCTTTCTTGCTAATACCACCACTCACACTCATCATATAAATTATACAAGCCTATATCTTTTTTTTGCTTTGGTTTCTTAAATGAAAAAAAACTTTTATTCATTCAAAAAAAATAAAATAACAAAGTGTCAAATTTCTGTAAATTTATTTTAACCGTTTCATTTAAAAGATTTACATTTTTTTTTTTAATAAAGGGAAAATGAAAAAAATATAAAAAAAAAAAAAAATTTAAATTATCTCCTAAAGTTATCCTATAATCACGTGAATATTAAAATCTTATCTCTAATAATTGTATAAAACCCTCCACTCAGTAAAACTTTCTCTTTCAGCCGTCTTTTTTTTTATAAAATCAAATGATTTTAAAATTATATATATTTATTTGAAAAAAAAAGAGAATATTCTAATAATAAGTTTATTTGATTTGTTTAAGGGGAGAAGAATAAAAAAAACAGATATATATACTTCAGCCCAAAATACTCGTTTTTTATTTAAAAAAAAAAAAGCACATATATATAAATATTAATTAATTTTACCCGAAAACTTTAACGGTCTTTTTTCACTCTTTTTTTGAGGAATGCGAAAAAAAAAACAGCCACCACGTGGAATTAGTACACAAAATTCATAATTTTATGCTGTTATTTTTTTTTTTAAAAAAAAAGAAAAGTGTAGAGATGTCCAAAAAAAAAAAAAAACGAATTAGTTCCATATACAAGAACAAAAAAACAAACATATCGTTTTAACTAAAAGAACTGTAAATAATATTTTATATATATATATATATATATATAATAAATAATAATTACCCCTAAAATTTAATCCAATTTTAATCCAACAATTAAATCTTTATACTCTCTTTTTAAGTTTAAATTGTGTATACAGTTTTTTTGTTAAATTTTTTGATTTTATTTTAAACATAGTTTAAGAAAGATTAGCAAGTAACCAATTTTTCTTTTTTTACAATAGATAATAACTATTGTTAATTTTTTTTCTTCTTGTTTAAATTAAATTAAAATGGTTTTAGGAGGTTTTTTTCACAATTCTAATAATTCTCATAATAGTTATCATGGTCCAAATAGTATAAGTCCTAGCAATAAAAGCCAATCTGGAAAGTTAGGCATACATATTGAAGATAATAACAATGTTAATGAGAATGTTCAAAAAAAATTACAAAGAAAAGAGTCTAAAATGCATCAACTTTTAACAGATTATCTACTTGAAAAAGGTATATTACTTCCAAAAAATATTGATGGAAAAAAAAACAGTATTAATGGTATAAGTGATCCTAATTTACCAGTGGAAATTCTTTTAGCATCTCAAAATGAAAATATTTTTTTAAATGCTGTAGAAGAGGATAGAAATAGTACTCAACAAGATGATAATGTATTTGATAATGATGATGATGGTCCAAATTCACAATTTAAAAACAAAGGTGCTGGAAGTGATGATTTTCATACTACACATAAGTTTGCAATAATTGTTAAACTTAATGATAGAGTTCCAATAAAGCTAATAAATTTGAAAATTTTAGGTGATGTTTTAATGTATTGGTATGCTAACGATAGCAAGGAGTTTTACAAAATTGCTAATAAAGACTGGAAATTAAACTTGGACAAATGCAATACTTTTATTGATTCTGAAACTATGCTTATAGATGAAAATGTTCAAGATATGTCTTCTTCCCCAGAAAATGAACAAGGTTTTGAATATAAAAATTTTACTGAAGAGGAGATATTGAATACAGAGTATTTGCCTCTGGGGACTTCTAGAAAACAACTATTTGTAAATGAAATTATGAAAAATAATGCTATAAGCAAGAAAAAAGGTGAAACTCAATTTGCAAAATTTTATGATCCTGGTTACTACATTTTTTTTATGCCAATATCCTTTCATAACTCTTTGCCTGAAGGTGTTTTTGTTCCTTCCGCTAGAGTAAAATATCTTTTACAAGTTTCTGTAATGGTCAGTAAAACTTTATGGAAGAAACAACAACAGCAACAACAAAAAAAGAATCAGAATTTTGATGCATTATCTTCTACCTCTGGTTCTGATAGTGAATCTGTATTATCTTCATCTGAACATAATTCTGCCAACAGATCTCACTCCTTTATTAACAGATTATCATCTAGTATTTTGAATGGAGGAGGAGGGGGTGATCATGGTCATGCGGAAGCTGCTTTATCTCCTACTAATCATTCTCTGCATAGTAACGTTCAAACAGCTAATTTGGCAATGCAAAGAAATGGTAATCAATATAATAATAATATTTACCAACAGCAACAAACACCAAATCCAATCTTTGACTCATATGGTATCATATATGGTGAATCATTATTGAATATTGTTAGAACAGCACCACCAAGAGAGTTGTCAACAGCTAATAAACCAATATATGTCAATAGAGTTTGGAATGATTCTTTAGCTTATGAAATTTCTTTACCTGAAACTTATGTTCCATTGGAAAGCGAACTACCAATCAAAATGAAATTCACACCATTAGATAAAACTTTAAAAATTAAAAGAATTAGAGTTGGTATTGTTGAAAAAATATTTATCAAAAATAAATCAATGACAACAACTTTCAATCAAATGGAACCACTGCTGGCTGATGTAAACAATCCATATTATGAAGATTTTATCAACAGTAGAAAAAAATATAGATGCTTATCTGTATTGGAAGTTAAACCTAATAGGCAAACAGGCTATTCATCAATGAAGGAAGTTGTAATCACAAATTGTTCTAATGATAATATTTTTCAATATAGATCTAATCAGATAGATTCTATTGTTATAAATAGTAAAGTTAAATTTCCTAAATTTGTTCCTTTCGCTACTTCAAATTTGACCAAACAACAGTTGAATCAATTGCCTCCTCCATATGGTGTAGATAAATACGAACTTATCAATGAAGAGGTTGGCAATAGACCAACTAATACGGAAGAATCTTCTGTTGGTGCTGAGGAACATATAGAAAGTTATATTGCAGAATCAAACACTTTTAGAGAGGTTCATAAAGATTTCATTAAATCCACTTCAAACATTCCAATTCAATTCATAAATATTCATAGAAGACCTTTGAGAGGATTGTATGCTTCAAGCACAACATTCAACAGAGTGCAAGTGAAACATAAATTAGAATTAGTTCTTAGAATTTCACAACAAATAGACCCAATTTCAAAACAATATAAACATTTTGAAGTAGTCATTGATACTCCAATTGTACTTCTTTCTGAATTATGTGAATCTGACTCCATGGAATTGCCAAGTTATAATAATGTAATGGTTGATGAAGTAGCAAGAACAAATTTGGATGATAAAGTTAGACCACCACCAGCATTTGAATATGTTCTGAGTGTTCCTAACTCTCCACAACCAATGTCTCCAATAAATGAAATGTTTAGTGGGTTAAAATTATTCAATAGTGATGCTAGCAAAAGTTTTAAAATTCCAAATGATTATATGAGTAGTAGCAGTGATGATGAACATGAAAACGGAAATACTAATGGTTTTGTACCAATAGGAAACATCAGTAATTTAGATCTATCAAATGATAAAAACGATTTCTTACCATCTTACCAAGATACTATTGGATTATTGAAAGGTGGAATTGATGATTTAAGTAATGATCTTTAAAGATCGAGATAATAATAAATAAATAAAAATTCATATTAATACAATATATATATATAGTTCAAAAAAAAATATTTAAAAAAAAGGGTAATTCCCAAAAAAAAAATGTATTTTATATTCTTAAAGCTCCTCTTGCTGTATTTACACCTGCAGAACTAATCCAAGTTAACGCACCTCTACCAAATGGGAAATAACTAACAACATAATATATCAAAGAAATACTTTCAATTAAAATAGCTACAACAGATAAAACAGAACTTTGAACAACCACAGAAAAGTAAATAACTGCAACAAAACTTAAAAAGAAAGCAACTGTGAAAACCATTCTATCTCTAGAAAATAGATGCTTGATATAAGTGTAAGGTCCTTTAATTACACCAAATGAAGTTATAAACAAGAAAGAACCCATTGACCAAAGCAATGCAAATTTTCTAGGTTTCATTGACAAAACAGGTAGTAGAAGAATACAAACTGTGAAACAGAAACAGGATGCTAGAAACATTATGAAAAAAAGAGAGTATCTTTCCCACATAGATAATGAAGAGTACCATCCTGGCTCAGTATTGTTGGACACTGTGTCTTGGTTATAAATCGGGAGAGAACCCAAAAGATTATTAAATCGACCACCAATTGTAGAAGGTTCTGCTCCTGCTGCTGGAGGAGGAGAAGCAGCAGCAGAACTTTTGCTTTTTTGTTGCTGCCATTTATTATATGAGTCTCTTAAACTTGATGTTTCCATTATTATTATTTATGGGGGTTTTTTTTGCTTGTGCTTCTTTGGTTTTGATTAATTAAAGATTTTTAATAATAAAATAAAAGGGTGTTAAATTTGATTTTATTTGCTGGATTATATATATATATTTTTTTTTAAAAAAAAGAAAAAAGTTTTTAATATTTGTTTTTCACGCTTTTAGAAAATCACGTGAATAAAACCAAAATCATTTTTTTAAACAAATGGTAAAAAATTTTTTAATTATATATATATAATAAAGTAATAATTATAATGGAACATGGGTGAACAAAAAGCTGATACTTTCACCGTTATGCAATCTTCTTATAGCCTCAGCTAAAGTACCACTAATATCAATGATATCAACAACGTCTTTATAGTTTTCTTTATCTTCTTTAGAGACAGGATTAGTATTTGTGAAGACTAATTTTTTCAATTCACTATTCTTGACTCTTTCTAAAGCATTGTTAGATAAGATAGCATGTGTAACCATAGCAATTGTTTGCTTAGCCCCATTTTCCTTCAAGATTTCAGCTGCTTTACACAAAGTACCACAAGTATCAGCCATATCATCAATCAAAATACAATTCTTGCCTTCAACATCACCTACAAGAACCATTCTGGAAACTTCATTGGCAACAGCTCTTTCCTTATGTAATAAAGCAAATTGCAAATCAAGCTTATCAGCTAAAGATGCAACTCTTTTGGCACCACCTGCATCTGGAGACACAAGAATTAAATCCTTTTGATTGACATCATAGTTATCCTTAATATATTTCAAAGTGGAAGGTTCAGCATATAAGTTATCAACAGGGATGGAAAAAAAACCTTGAATTTGGGAAGCATGTAAATCCATTGTGATAACATGATCACAACCAGCAGTGGTTAAAAGGTTTGCAACAAGTTTTGCAGTAATTGGAGATCTGGACTTATCTTTTCTATCTTGTCTAGCATAAAAAAAGTTTGGAATAACACAAGTTACTTTCCTTACAGAAGCTGTCTTACAACAGTGAATCATTATTAGTAGTTCCATTAAGTAATCATTGATATTTAAATCTTTGTGATCAATGCCTGTTTGAATTATATAAACATCTTCATCTCTGATGTTTTCAGCAATCGCAACACATGTCTCTCTGTTGGTATAATTATGAACAAATACATTAGTTTTATTTAATCCTAGTTTTTCTATAATCTTGTCTGTTAATTCAGGATGAGAGTTACCTGCTAAAACTTTAATGCTATTAGAAGACATTTTAAATTGAAAAAAAAGGGGGATTTGGTTTGAAAAAAGCAATTGTTGCTGGTTTATATATATATAAAGTATATTTTTTTTTTGAATCTAATCTTTTTTTTTTTTTTTAACTAATAATAATATTTACAAAGGAATAAAAAAAAAAAGGAACATATCAGGCAACTTTCGTTTTGAGAAAAACAAAAAAAGAAAAGTCAAAAATTTTTTTTTGACTTGCCTCATTTGAAATTTTTTTGGTATGTATCATGTGATTTGGTTATAGGATTTAACAAAATACTAATAATATTTTGTGTTGTTGGATTTCCCTCTTCTCTAGTCGGAGTAAATAAATTTTTAGTCATTTACGAGAGAGAGAGAAAAAAAAAAATATGAAGCGTCTTTTTTTTTTTTTTTTTTTTGATCATTGGCTGAGAAGGCAAGAAAAAAAATTAAAGAATCATCAATTTTACATAGATTATAGATATTACTTTTTTTTTTATTTGGAATTTTTTTTAATCAATATAACTACTTCTTCTCTTATTACTTAATAGAAATAAAACTAAGATATAAAACAACACTTACCAATACTATTATATAATGTCTCATTTAAAACCATCTAAAGGTTATTTAAATAGTGATCCTAAACCATTGCCACAGGAAGAAAATGTTCTTAAAAGACAACCTAGACCATTAAGAATGGTTAAATATGTTCCTACAAAAAGATTACAATACAATATTCCAATTAAAGAGTTTGATTTTTCATATGACCATAAGATCAGTAAAAAATTGAAAAGAAATGAAGTTATTGTTCAAGTTGAATATGTTGGTTTGAATGGTCTTGATTGGAAGATAAAAAATGGATTTGATTATGCTTATGATAATAGTATTGTGGACTTCAATTCTGAAACTTGTTTAGGTATTGAATTTGCAGGTGAAATTATTGAAGTTTCTGATAAAATGGATAAGGATTTAAATTTTCAAGTAGGTAGAAAAGTTATGGGTGTCTATTATAATATTCACAATGGTACTATGGAATCATGCATTAAAATTAATTTGAAAACCAATTTAGTTCTTGCACAACCTGCTGAAATAAGTACTGTTTTAGCAGGGGGCTCTATTTTTAATTTGCTAACAGTATTACAAATATTTAGAAACATTCTTTATAAAGAAGTTGATACTTTCAAAGCTAATAATGCAAATATTTTGATTATAGGAGGTGCTACAAACACTTCTGTTATGTTATTGAAATATTTGAACAAAATGGTAAATGTCAAGAATGTTACTATAATTGCTTCTTATGATGGTTGTGAATTTTTGAAAAACATTTTCTATCAATGGAATGAAAACAACTGGAATTTTATTAATTACTATGACAATGACCATAAAAACGAACTTTTAGATATTGTGAAAACATTTGGTAAATACAAGTATGCTTTTGATTTTGTTGGTGGAGATGAATACTTGTCATGTTCTAATGATTTAGTGAAAGCTAATGGGTATTTCATATCAACTGTAGGATCCCTTATTTCTAACTACTCTACTGATATCTATCCAGAAAGTTATTATGGAAGCTCAGTAGACAGTTTGAAGTCATGGTCTTCTTCCTTTTGGAAGTTTTATTATTATAAATTCCAGTTTGATTTCAAATATGATATCAATTTATTAATGGAAGCTGAAGATTTATTGCAAAATCAACAAACTACTGATGAAACAAGAGTTTTGAGTTGTCAAATAAACAAGGTATATGACTGGAAAGAATTCAGTGAAGCTTTTAGACAATTGAAATCTCAAAAGACTAAAGGTAAGATCATTTTAAAAATTGAAAAATTTTAAAGAAATATATATATATAAACTTATACATTACTTTTTGCTTCTTTTTTTTTAATTCCTCTCTCCCTATATACAAAATAAATTTAAATTAATGATGTTTATGCAGTTATTTTTTAACTAAGATAGTAGCCAGGACAATAATACAAATACTACCAATGAAAATGATTAATTTATTGTTATTCTTGTTTTCTACTTGATTATTAGTATTAGCAGATTGCTTTATTCTAATAGAATCTTCAGAATCAGTATCATTTATTGATCTATCTTCCTTTTTTTCATACCGAAGGCTCGACTTTGTATTTGAATTTTTTTGACTAGAAAAGTTTTCATGTAGAATTTCTAAATCACTGTTATTACCATCTTCACTAGTACTGATCTCACTACTGCTAACGCCATCATCAATAGTAGTAATTTTTTTTTCTGTATTCTCTTTACTGTTGTTTTTTTTTGTAGGTGATGTAATTTTTTTTTTTTTTTCAAGTTTTTGAGCTTGGTACTCTTTAACTTTATCCGCAAAGACTCTTTTGAAAATCAAGTTTTGGCAATTCCATTCCATAGATTTTTTAGCATAAATTTTTTTTGAATCATCAGATGTATTGACACAACCTGTAGATCTCTCATCTGAATTCATAAAAGAAAGCAATGCCATTGGAATTGTTCTTGTAGCTGACCAAGCAGGATTCCAAGATTCAGGATGAAAATCAGACATAGATAAGCAGATTCTAGTGTTTTCCAAAAATCTACCATTAGGAGTGATCATCATGATAGATGGAGGTGCGAATGGATAATTGTCTTTCACTTTAATACATCCAAAGTAAGATCCTCCTTCAAATGGTGTATCTGGGGATCCTGTGAGCAAATAATAAATGTTTAACATATTGTCTTCATCAAATCTAACTTCAATCAAATTATCAGGATTTTTTTGAACATCCTTATATTCTTTAGACAATCTTTTAACGGCAATAGCTTTAGACATAATTTTATTTTCTTTCTGGTAGTTAATTTTTTAATGAAACTTGGTATTTGTGTATTAATTATATATATGTAGTAAACTTTTTTGTTTAATTATTTTTTTTAACTGATTAAACGATATTCTATGTGTTGTTTAATTCCTAGTATTTAATATATCTTCTGTTTTTTTTAGCCTCTTTTTTTTAAAAAAAAAAAAAAAATCTAATTGCCGTGGAATAAGCAGATAATGATTCACGTGATATTTTAGTACCGCATGTAATTTATTCTCCTCTTTTTTAATATTATTTTTTCTTCTTATCCTGAAAGAAAATTATAAATCAATTCCTTTTAAGATTATAGTAGTTATATTTTTTTGTAAATTAATTTTATGTTGTTATATATTGAAAAGTTGTAATTACAAGGAGTTGATATAAAAAAATTAAAATTCTAACTGGTAATGTTTATAATAGTGTACATTTGTTGAATATTCATATGAAAGAAGTAGACATACTTTCTTTTTTATTATACTGATTAAACAAAACAAAAAAAAAAGGAATTAAAAGTAATCAGCCATTTCTATAGTTTATAAAATTTTAATATTACCTCTTTTTTAACAAAATAAAATATTACAAATATTATTTCAAGTTTCCGCTGTTTTATATGTATGTATATATTAATATTGTTGATATTTATTTGAATAAAAAAAAGTTGATTTAAGCTGGCAATGGAATGTCCATCTTTTCATAAATATCTATCACGTCTTGTAACTCACCAATACATAATATTTGCAAAGAACAACTTGGACATGTGGCAATATTTGAAAGTTCATCTGCAGGAAGCTCGCCATCAGCTTTTTCTAAATCATCAAAAGCAAAATATAAGTCATCGATATAAATTTCAAATCTATCACCACATGGACATGGATAGTGGAAAGTCTTTGTGTCTTCATCAAAACTCATATCATCAATTTCAATTTCATCATAGAATGTAGACATCTTGTGTATATTAATATGTTAATTATTGTTTGGTGATATACAAAGATGTGAGGAGTTTTATTTATTTTTCATCATTTGTCTTCATCTTATGTAAAAAAAGAAGGAAAAAAAAAAAGAAACGTTTAAAATTTAAAAAAAAAAAAAAATATATACACATAATTTGATTCTTTTTTTTGTTACAATGTTTTTTTTTCAAAATGTTTAATATTTTTGTTTTCTCCGAACTGAAAATGTTAGAACTAAAATAAAAAAAATTTTCTTGCCTATTTTTGTATAAAAAAACAAAGTTTCTTTAAAAAAAATTTAATAATCTTTTTTTTTTTTTAAAATATTTTTTTTAAGAAAATGATATTTCCGAAATTTTCAATTATTCTTACTATACGCTAGAATCATGTTATTGAAAACTTAGTTTATACTGTAGGTTATGTGTAGTGGCAAATATTTATTCTTAAATGTATCAATAAAAATAATAATAAGTAAAAAGACAAATAAACCACGACCATCTCAATCATAAAGTGTATGTAAAACACCATAAATTAGAAATGAAATATTGGATTTAGTATTACTATATTAGATTATTTTGGATAATGTTGAATGTAATTTTAATTAAGAGCTGTTTTAACGAAAACAAGATGAAAACAAAAACAAACTATTAAGTGTAAAAGTTTGAAAAATATATGATGTATAAATAATAAGTACCAAGATGATAATTTCAAGAATATTATCCATTAAATGCAACTTTTAGACAATATTTGGTTATGATGAAATTATATAATAAAAAGTACAATACAAATGGATACAACATAGCGGGAGATTTAATAGATATTGAATGCTATAGAAAGAGTATATCTCAAAGCTTATTTTTAAAAAAAAAGAATTTCAAACAAATGAATAAGCTTTATTATTTCAAAAACATATACCGTTTTGAAACAGCTCTTTTAATTATTTAAATAAAAAAAAGCTTTAACATTTTCAAAAGAATAAACATAATATTTTTAATATAATATCTGAAAATAAACATAATTTGGAACAAAATTTATTTATTTTTTACTAACAAGTTTATTTTTATTTTTTAAAAAAAATCTTATTATAAATAGAAATCAAAAATGGGTATTTCTCGTGATTCCAGACACAAAAGATCCAACACTGGTGCTAAAAGAGCTCAATTCAGAAAGAAAAGAAAATTTGAATTAGGTAGACAAGCTGCCAACACCAAGATTGGTCCAAAGAGAATTCATGCTGTCAGAACTAGAGGTGGTAACCAAAAATTCAGAGCTTTAAGAGTTGAAACCGGTAACTTCTCCTGGGCTTCTGAAGGTGTCGCCAAGAAGACTAGAATTGGTACCGTCGTTTACCATCCATCTAACAATGAATTAGTCAGAACCAACACTTTGACTAAGGCTGCTATTGTTCAAATTGATGCTACTCCATTCAAGCAATGGTACGAAGCTCACTATGGTCAAACTTTAGGTAAGAACAAAAAGAAGGTTGAAGAAGAAACTACCACCAAGTCTAGATCTGTTGAAAAGAAGATCGCTGCCAGAGCTGGTGATGCTAAAATTGACGTCGCTGTTGAACATCAATTCAACTCTGGTAAGTTATACGCTGCTATCTCTTCTAGACCAGGTCAATCTGGTAGATGTGATGGTTACATCTTGGAAGGTGAAGAATTAGCCTTCTACTTAAAGAGATTAACTGCTAAGAAATAAATCCCGTTGATAATATAATTTTTGATATATATTATATATAGAATATGAATTGAGGAGATTTTTTCAAACAATATCGAAAAAATTCATTTTTTTTTTATAAAAAAGAACAACAAAAAAAGATAAATTTAAGACTCACAAATAATAATATTAATTAAAGAAATATATAGCTTATATTTAACTCGTGTTTATATTTTTTGTTCATTTAGTCGATATAATAAATATTAAATATATACTAGTCAAGTTAAGGTTAAACTCTGAATTCATTTAACATTGAATATAGTTTCTCTTAACAAAAACAATAGATTATACACTTTCTGTTATTTAAACAAATATTTATTGTGATTACTAAATTTAGCCCCTAATATGATATTATTATATCTTGTAGTGTATTTCTTCTTCTTTTCTTTTTTTAATTAAGCAATTAGGATACACCCATTTAGAATATATATATTTTTTTTTTTTCATTCAAAAGTTTGTATTAGAGAAAAAATAGGAGGAAAAAAAAACCCGAAATTGAAATAATTTCGGTTAATCAAAAAAATAACAACAGAAGAAAAAAAGACAAATGAGGTTCTGTATACATATTGATTTAGTTATGATTTAACGAAGGAGGAAAAAATATATATATATTTATTGCAGCAATCAATATCATTGAATAAAAAATATTTGTTAGAAGTTAGAAAATGATTTAAATTTTTAGTACTATTAATTTAACTAAAATTACTAATTTACTACTGTTTATTAATTTAATACTCTTTGTTGATCCTTTACTGATTGTTAACTAGCGAATTATTAGTGATCCTTTCTTTTTTTGTTGCCTCCTCTTTGGCCTTTTTTCTCTTATGAAATTGAAAACCTAGATTGTTTTTTTTTTTTTGAAATGCCGAAAAAAATAACAACACTTAAAAAGATGTTGTTTCTTTTGTTGTAAAAAAAAAAATGTATAGTATTTTTAATTTTCTCACCCTTATACTGAATAAATACTAATATATTTATTTATGATTAAAATATATACATATGCGGTAATACTTCTTTCTTATTTTTTTTTTTTTATAGCGATATAGAACAGATAAAAGTCATTCGTGAATGTACTTTTTTTTTTTTAAATGCTTGAATGATATTGTGTTTGTATATTTTTTTAATTTTTTTTTACATTCTCCTTCTCCTAAAAAAAAAAATTTAGAATTCTGTTTTATTTAACCTCAAAAATTCCCTTTTTTAAACCTCATATATCCCCTTTTTTTTTCATTAGACTGTAATATTGATGCAAATATACATTAGTAGAAAATTTTTTAAATCAAGATCTGCTGTTTAATATATATTTTTATTTTGTCTTACTTTTGCATTCTTGTTTATTATAATGGCTGCTTTCGCTTAGTTTTTTTTTTTGTGTTTTTTCATGTTGTTTTAAAATTTTTAAAACAAAAAAATCATTAGAGTGATTTTTTTTCTGAAACAGATATTTTTTTTTAAAAAATATATAGAACTTCACAAACAAACAAAATACATTGTATAAGTGAATGTTTCATAATTTTAATATTTTTTAAAAAATAATAACAACAAACTATGTAAATGTTAATCTTTTCAAAGGTTGTAAATAATGATAAAAGGATGTTTAAAAAAAACTTACTTAAAATATTAATTATATAATATTATATTTATTTAGCTTTATATGAGATTATATGTTGCTATTTATTATATATTTTTCTTCTAACAACAGAAAAATATAATTTAGGTGTTATTTGATGAAATAGAAAATAATAAATATATATATGTAACACCTCTTTATTAAGAGGAAAAAAAAATGTAAATATCTTCATATGGTACCATATTTTGGTATTTTTGTTTCATCTAATAAACTTTTAAAAGTACCTTTCCGTGTTTTGTTAATTATTTTTTTTTTTAAAATATGAATATCTTTTTTTAAAACAAAAAGCAAATTAAACATTCCATTAGGCAATAAAAAAAAAAACAATACAAAAAAATAAATAAAAACAATAAAAATTGTTGAATCTGAAACATTTTATATTTAGAAAAAAATATAATACATTTCGCATAATCAAGTCTCATATTTTTATTTTATTTTTTTGCTTTTGTATATATATATATTTGAGTGTGTGCGTTTTTTTTTTTTTTTTTTTATTTGCAGCTCTTTATCAAATTAGTAATATTATTTTTTTTTATTTCTAATAACAAAAAAAAATATAACAATTCTTTTGTTTCTTTATGTATTAATAATTTTCCTTTTCTTTCTTTTTTTTATTGTAATTTAGCTTTTCCTTAATAATAAGAGAGAGAAAAAAATTTGTACATAAATATTTCCAAAGGAATGACTTTAATTATATTATATATATAAAAAAAGGACTGTAAAGTTTTTAATATATATATAACTATAAATTATTTAATTTTTCTTTCTTAATTTTTTTTCCTTCTTTTTTCTTTACTTTACATATATATGTTCATATTAAATATAAATAAAATGTTTTTTATAAAAAAAATATATATTTTTAAAGAAAAAAGTCATTAAATTTTTATAATACCAAACTAACTTGCATTTTTAGGTCGATAAACTAATTATTATTTGCATTTCAATATCTTTAACTTAATAATAATAATTTTTTGTTCTTTTTATTTTTAATTTTTTCTTCTTTTTGTTTAATTATGAATAAAAGTTTTACTAAAAATAAAGCTTCTGGTGTCTCAGATTCTATAGCTCAATATACTCATGTTTGGCCTATTAAACAAAGAACTGAAACTAAACAACAAAGACTATCTCATATCATAAAATCATGCATAAAATTCCAAGTTCTTTTTGAAAAACATAATAATGAAGAAAAATTTTGGAAATTCATTTCTGCCCATTTGAAAAAAGTTTATTATTTTAAAAGAAAACCTGCTTTTTTGAAAAAAACTGTTAAAAATTTCTTACTTTCAAAAAATCATCTTTCAGAACCAATGCAAAAACTTTTTAATCTTTGTTCTGATATTTTTTGTATAAATGAAGATGGCACAATAAGTTCAAGAAATAGAAAAAAAACAGAAAAATTATATAGCAAATATACAGAAAAAAATGGTCTGGAAGTTAAAATTGAAAATAGTGAAATGGAGAAGGAAGAAACAGACACAAATCATGAGACTAAAGTGGAAGAAACAGAGTCAAGTATTGATGTTAAAATTGAAGAAACAGAAACATTGTGTATTGAAGAATCTGATAATAAGACAGAAGTTTCAAGAGAGGAAATCGGACCTTTACTTGATAGCTCTGTTTACTATTCTCCCCCATCTCTCAAATCTCCATTCGACTTTAATTATTATACAACTTTTCTTACAAACAGAAAAAATCGCGCCTCTTCTTCCTCTTCCCCCATGTCAGAACAAAATGGTGAGGATGGGGAAGATCATAATGACGATGATGATGAATTGCAGAATGGCTACAATCCTTTAGAATCCCCATTGGTTGAATCATCCCTACAGAATATGGGTGATATAAGTTCAACCTGCCACTACTTGCCTCAATTTCACTATGAATCCCATTATGCATGTAATCAATACACTCATTTTACCAGATACAAATGCATAAATGACTGTGTTGAATATGCATATAGCAAAAAAAGAAATATAAATACATACACCCCTTAAACATTCAGCTATTAATATATATAAATATATATATATATAATTTTTCTATTATAAAAAAACGAAAAAAAAAAAACATTGCAATATTCTCAATAAAATCAGTATTTATTTGTCCAAATTGAACTTATCTTTCTTTCTTTTCTAATTATTCCTTTTAAATTAAACTATGTACTTTTTTTTAATATTTGATTATGACTAAAAATACCAAGAGTATTTTTGAAAAAAATTATTAGTAGGTTTAATATCTATAAATAAAATCCTTGCATATTTATTTATTTAAAGAGAGAAATATATTATCACCTCAAATTAACAACTTCATAATCATTTCATATTATTATTATTTTTTATATTCTAATTTTCTTATAATTAAATCAGGTATTCTAAAAATGAACAATATTTTTTCTGTCTGTCATGCACTCGTCAGAACAGGTCTGAAATTTTACTCATCATAATAAAGAAAATTTTAAAATATAAAAGAAAACAATAATAATAAACAAATAAATAGACAAATTTGTTAATTGTGAGAAAAAAAATTTGTAAAAATTCACCCTCTTCATTGATTAAATATAATATGCAGTTCTGATAAAAAAAAAAAGAAAAATCAAGAAATAAAGAAAGTAACAAGCACTTTCAAAAAAAATCAAAATTTCCTCTAATCAAACTAATAAATTTCACAGTCAAAACTTTAAACAAATATTATTTATATTGTTTAATCTTTTTTTAATAATAAAAGAGATTATCTTTCATTGGTTTTATAATATATGCATTTTTTTTTAAAAAACACTATTACGTATATTATCATTTAAACTTTTGCTTAAAAAAATTTCATTTCTGTTTAAATACTAGAGAGAAAAAAAATATTTATACTGCACTGAAAAACTAAAAGCACTAATGTCATATATTTAAAATGTGTCCTAAAAAGGAAATAATTTGAAAATTCATAAAACTTTCCAAAAACGGATATAAACATGATTTATTTTATAAAAAAAAAGAGAAAGAGAAAAAAGAAACGTGATTTATATTCTAGAGATACTTTAATATATCCTTTAAAGAAAATTAATAATACACATTATATAAACATAAAATAATCATATTCACATACACCAGTATATATATATCATTATTGTTATTATTCTATTTTTTTGTAATGACTGAGGTTTCTTTACCAAATACAATACTTTTTATAGATCCACTACCTAGTATTTCACCAGATATAATCATCTCTTTAAACAATTCAATAACATTCAATGTCAATAGCAAAGGAAAAGTACAAGGTATCATCAACTTTCCAATAAACAAATTTAATCTATTGACTATAAGAAGTAGTGATGATGAAAATGCAAAATTTGGAAACTACGGATACATTTTCAACTCTATAAAGTATGCTAAATTGATTTATAATACAGATATGGAGATATATAGTATCGAGGAATTGATAGATCTTCCAAAAATATACTTTCGATACACTCAAACAATGTTTCAAATGCTTGATTATAATAATGATTTACAGCAGAGTCAACTCAAAGAATGGGGTTTTTTAACTAGTACTCTTAACAATTTAGATTTAGTCGCATTTAAAAAAATAATAACTACAAAGAGTCCCCCTAATGCTATCTTTGTAGATACGCATATGATATCAAATCAGGATCAAGAAATGTTAAAAACGGAAAAATATACTAAAGATATTAATAATAATGACACAGAAGTTGTATCTCTCAATTTCACAAATATAAACTTCAAATCAAAAGAAGCTATAAGAAAAGGGTATGAAATGGAGGATTTTATGAATTCAGCAAATTATTTGAGAACGATCATTGAAAACAAAAAAATAAAAAATTCATCTCTTCCATCACAAAGAAAAAAAAATTTTAATTTATTGCAGGAAATTGCATTATCTTTTATTCTAGGTTTCTCAATGGCAAACTACAATTGTTTTATGCAATGGCATAGACTATTGGAACTGATATTCAAATGCAATGATAAAGTTGAAGTTATTGAATATTTACAAAAATGCAATGCTATAGATGAGACAAAGTTGAATTATAAAAAAAATTATCTAGCACAATTTTATGACCTTATTTTTAGACAATGGAATCTACTTGATTGGGAATATAAAGTCTATTTTATAAATGTTTCTAAATGGATTTTTTTTTTACAAAAAATTGAAACTAGTACTGTTAATATGGAAATAGATGATGGTGACAATGAAGGGAGAGATCTAATGATTTTTAAAATTAAACAACAATTGTTTTCTTTGCAAACAGATGATGATGAAGATCCGTTTAAGGATGAGAACAAAAAAGCAATTGTAGAAGAGATTCTTTCAGAAAAAGAAGAAGAAGAAATTTTAAACATATATGATAACAACAATGAGTATAATGAAAATTATGTTGAAATATATGGCTCCTCAGAAGATGAGTTTGAACCAGCAATTGTTTCCAATATTACATATAAAAAAAGAAATATTCTTGATTGAGAGATGTTGGTTACCCGGATATTTGTGATGCTTTTTTTTTTTTTTTTTTGGGTGAGAGAAAAAATAGTCATAAGATTTTTTTTTTTTTTTTCAAAGATATTTGTTAAGAAAAAATTTTTCCTCTGGAACTTTTTTCTAAATAAAACTCACAGACGATACTCATCGTTAGAAAAAAAAATATATTAAAATTTTTTATAAATAAATTAATACTCTCTTAAATAAAAAAATTATATATATAAACTAAACCAAACAAGTAATTTATTTTATCTTTATTTTTTTTTAATCTTCTTAGTATTAATATATATTAAATTATTTGTGAGAAAATGTCTGAAGAAAGATTTTCCTTCCCAAAAGAAGAGGAAAGAATTTTACAACATTGGAAAGAAATTGATGCTTTCCAAACCTCTTTGAAATTAACTGAAAATAAGCCAAGATTCTCCTTCTTTGATGGTCCTCCTTTTGCCACTGGTACCCCTCATTATGGTCATATTTTAGCCTCTACCACTAAGGATATTGTTCCAAGATATGCTACCATGAACGGTTACCATGTTGAAAGAAGATTTGGTTGGGATACTCATGGTTTACCAATTGAACATATTATCGACAAGAAATTGAACATCACCTGTAAAGAAGATGTCTTTGAATTTGGTTTAGAAAACTATAACAACGAATGTAGAAAGATTGTTATGACTTATGCTGATGAATGGAGAAACACCATCGGTAGAGTTGGTAGATGGATTGATTTTGATAATGATTACAAGACTATGTACCCATCTTTCATGGAATCTTGTTGGTGGGCTTTCAAGCAATTGCATGGAAAAGGTCAAGTTTACAGAGGTTACAAAGTCATGCCTTACTCCACCGGTTGTACCACACCATTAAGTAATTTTGAAGCTCAACAAAACTATAAGGATGTCTATGATCCTGCTGTCACCATTGCTTTTGAATCTGTTGATCAAGAAAACACTTTCTTTGTTGCTTGGACTACTACCCCATGGACTTTACCATCTAACTTATCCTTATGTGTTAACCCAGATTTTGAATATGTTAAGATCTTTGATGAAAAGAAAGGTAAACATTTCATCTTATTAGAGTCCTTATTGAAATCTTTATACAAGAAACCGGCTGCTGAAAAATTGACTACTGTCGCCAAATTTAAAGGTTCTGAATTAGTCGGCTCTAAATATAAGCCACTGTTCCCATACTTTACTGCTGCCTATGGTGAAACTGGTTTCAAGATTATTGGTGATTCTTATGTTTCTAATGATTCTGGTACTGGTATTGTTCACAATGCACCAGCTTTTGGTGAAGAAGATTACACTGCTTGTTTGAAGAATGGTGTTATCACTGAAGATGATATTGTTCCAAACCCAGTTGATGATGCTGGTAAATTCACTGATGAAGTTGAATTATTTAAAGGACAATATGTTAAGGATGCTGATAAGCAAATTATCAAGTACTTAACAGAATCTGGTAACTTGTTAGTCGCTTCTCAAATTAAGCATAGTTATCCTTTCTGTTGGAGATCTGATACACCATTAATTTACAGAACTGTTCCTGCCTGGTTCATTAGAGTTAAACCAATTGTTGACAAGATGTTGGCTTCTGTTGAAAAATCTACTTGGGTTCCAAACAATATCAAAGAAAAAAGATTTGCTAACTGGATTGCCAATGCCAGAGACTGGAATGTTTCAAGAAACAGATATTGGGGTACTCCAATTCCATTGTGGGTTTCTGATGATTATGAAGAAATTGTGTGTATTGGTTCTGTTGAAGAATTAAAGGAATTATCTGGTACTACTGAAGAAATCAATGATTTACACAGAGACAAGATTGATCACATAACAATTCCATCCAAACAAGGTAAAGGTGTTTTGAGAAGAGTTGAAGAAGTCTTTGATTGTTGGTTTGAATCTGGTTCCATGCCTTACGCTTCTCAACATTATCCATTTGAAAATAAAGAATCATTTAACCAAACTGTTCCAGCTAATTTCATATCTGAAGGTTTGGATCAAACCAGAGGTTGGTTCTACACTTTATCTGTTTTGGGTACCCACTTATTTGGTGAAGTTCCATTTAAAAACGTTATTGTCTCTGGTATTGTCTTGGCTGCTGATGGTAGAAAGATGTCTAAATCTTTAAAGAATTACCCAGATCCAAACATTGTTTTAGACTCTTATGGTGCTGATGCTTTGAGATTATACTTGATTAACTCTCCAGTATTGAAGGCTGAATCCTTGAAGTTTAAGGAAGAAGGTGTCAAAGAAGTTATCTCTAAAGTTTTGTTGCCATGGTGGAACTCCTTCAAATTTTTGGAAGGTCAAATCTCTTTGTTAAAGAAAGCTGAAAACATTGATTTCAAATTTGATCCAGCTTTAATCTCTGATAATGTTATGGATAGATGGTTAATGGCTAGTATGCAATCTCTTGTTGGTAACATTCACAAAGAAATGTCTGCGTACAAGTTATTCAATGTTGTTCCAAAATTATTAGAATTTATTGATCAATTAACCAATTGGTATATTAGATTTAACAGAAGAAGATTAAAGGGTGAAAATGGTATTGAAGACTGTAAGAAGGCTTTAAATACTCTTTTTGAAGCCTTGTTTGGTTTTGTTAGAGCCATGGCTCCATTTACTCCATTCTTGTCTGAAAATATTTATTTGAGAATGAAGGAATTCATTGGTGATGATGTCTTATCAGAATTTGGTGAAGATTTTAGATCTGTTCACTTCTTATCTTACCCTCAAGTCAGAGAAGAATTATTTGATGAAAAGATTGAATTAGCTGTTGCCAGAATGCAAACTGTTATTGAATTAGGTAGAAATATTAGAGAAAAGAAATCTATTTCCTTAAAGACTCCATTAAAAACTTTAATCATATTGCATGATGATGAATCTTACTTGAAAGATGTTGAAAGTTTAAAGACTTATATTCAAGAAGAATTAAATGTCAGAGATATTATCATCACTAGTGATGAAGAAAAATACAAGGTTGAATATAAAGCTTTCGCTGACTGGCCAACTTTAGGTAAGAAATTGAAAAAAGATATGAAAAAAGTTAAAGAAGGTTTACCTAAATTAACATCTGATGAAGTCAAATCTTATAAAGCTATTGGTGAAGTTGAAGTTTCTGGTATTAAATTGGTTGCAGGTGATTTAACTGTTACTAGAGGTTTACCAGCTAGTGAAATCAATGATGGTCAAGATGCTAGAACCTCTCAAGATGTTTTGATTATTATGGATACTAATGTCTATGATGAATTAAAGACTGAAGGTTTAGCAAGAGAAATCATCAACAGAATCCAAAAGTTGAGAAAGAAAGTCGGTTTGGAACCAACTGATGATGTTGTTGTTCAATATACGGTTTTGGAAGATACTATTGACTTTGATAAAGTTGTTGCTGAACATTATTCTATGATCTCTAAGACTGTCAGATCTGAACTTGAAAAATTGGATGAATCTAAATCTGATGCTATTGCTGATGAAGAACAAACCATTAATGATACTATCTTCAAGTTAAAGATTTTTAATATCAACAATTAAGATAGATGAATTGAAAAAGGGGAAAAAAAAGTAAATGTTGTGATATTTATATATATATATATATATATAAACATTTTTTAAAATAATATATAATTATATAATAATAAAAAATTACAAAAATTAAACTTTATAATAACAGTAAAATTAAAATTATATATATATATAAGTATAGTTTTTTTATGTATTCTGTTATTTATTTTTTTTTAGATTTAAACATTTTTGCTAATCTCTTAGAGTTCAAAAATTTCTCTACCTCTAAAGTTTCATTAGAATTGTTCTTACTTTTTTGCATTTTTATAGGTTGTGAGTAAGCATCTTCGTATCTTGTAACAGGTCTAGATTCATCAATTAACATACTATTTGCTGATTCTTTAGCTGTGAAAAAATTTACATTTTTATCCATTGATTTTAAATTCAATGCATTTGCTGTTTCTATTGATAAATCTCTGCTCAATTGTTGTTTTGAAGGCGATGATTGATTTTTTTTAAAAGTTGGTAAATTCGTTATTGTTTCTGTATCATTTATGGTTTGTTTTTCAATATTATCATTAGAGTGTTGAATTTTGTCAGTAGCATTTATTTCTTTTATGTTTGGCAAGTTGTCATTATTTGTATTATTACAATTATGAGGATTTGCTGACTCATTTAAACTCGAATTTGAATTAAAAATTTTGGAAAGTGAAAATAAAGAACTAGAATTTTTGTGGAATTGTGTAATATTTTCTTCTGATGTTAAAACCTCCTTGCTATTAAACAATTTAGCTACTCCTAAACTATTTTTGTTTCTGTCTACAGTAAGTTTGCTGTTATCTGTTTCTTCAAAATTTAATTCTTTTGCTAATTTTTTTAATCTCTCATTTGCTTTGGTGTAATTATTATTACCAGCTTTAGCATACCAATCAAACGCAAGTTTGCTATCTGTTTGACAGCCAATTCCCTTTTCAAAAAAAGTTCCTAGTGTATATTGTGCCTTGGGGAAATCTAGTAAAGCAGCTTTCTCAGCCCAAAGAAAAGATTCTCTCAAATCTATATCTAGCAAACCTTCAATACCAGATAAATAAAAAGAGCAAAGTTTTAATTGAGCTTGAGGATCCGGATTTTTACATTGACTTGCCTCAGTGTAATAATGAATACACAATAATTTATTAGGTTCCAAATATGAATTACCTTTTTCATACATTTGCGCTAATTTTGTATTACTTTTCGTGTGACCTAAGGATGCTGCTTGAATGTAAAGATTTAATGAATACTTAAGATCAGGTATAATTATATCAAGAAATCCTTTTTCATATATTTTAGCCAATTCATATGGTGCTTCACAGCAAGATCTATCTGCTCTTGCAGCCGCTCTTGCTAGCCAGTTTATTCCGTTTTGTTGTGTTTTATAATCTTTGCTAACTCCCATATTACCATTAAATAAAAAAATTCCTAATTTAAACATTGCTTTTGAATGATTTCTACTTGCTGCAAATTTCAAAAATTCAATAGTTTTTCTAGAATCTCTTGCAACACCTAATCCTTTTTCATAACATTCAGCAGTTCTGAAAGCACTTTCAATATGGCCATGTTTTGTAGCAGTTTGAAAAAGAATCAGTGCTTTTTTGTAGTTTGTATGTCCTAATAGCTGAGTTGAATAGATATCTGCAAGTAAATATTGAGCATTTGAATAGCCTTTCATTGATAATTTTTTTAAATAATGGCAACTCTCTTTAACAAGTTTTCCACTTAATAAAGCATCATTTTCTTTAATTTCTAAAGCTGTTTGTAATAGATATTCCACATATTCTAGAAGTAAATCAGCGTCCTTTGAGTTTTCCAGGTTTTTTCTGTACATTTTAATAGTTTCATATTTTGGTAAAAGTATGGAAGACACTTTGGGATCATCTGCAATATATTCCGTTTCGTCTTGATCCTCATTTATTTCTTCTTTGGTAATCCCATTTTTATACAGTTCTGCAGTGTTTCTATGCTTTTTGCTTTTATCATCTTTATTTTCAAAAGAAAAAACATCTTGATTTTCAAATTCCGTACCTTGCTTTCTTTTTTGAATTATAGTTTCATTATTTGAATCATCAGTTGCTTCTTCTTTTATTTTTTTTTCTTGTGAATTAGTTGCTTCTTCTTCATTGCTGTTTTTACTGGTGGTAGGGAATTTATAATTGTTGGGTTTATCAAAAGCTATATCAGCTTGTATTATCTTTGAAGCTTCTTTATGCCCTAAATTTTTGTTAGATAAAATTTGTTTTTCAACTACATTTTCATGAATCATAGGACTCAATCCAGTTGGTTCTGAATTTATGAAACTAAAGTGACTAGGCTTTTCCATAGGTGAATAGTTGCTTGAGTCACTATGTTCCTCATTATATTCATTTCCGTTTAATAAAGATTCTGTGGTACTTGTAGTTTCTAATGAGCTTAATGAATCAGTTTGATTAAATTTTATCAAATTAGAGAAAGCATGGATGTTTGCAATAGAGTTAATTTTCATAGTTTCGCTCATATCAAATTACTTTAATAAAAATAAAAGAAAGTAAGTACTAACTAAATAATTTTTTTTTTTTATACAAATCAAAGCTATGAAATTAAAAAAAAAGATTTGTTTTTTTTTTTTATTCTTTATATATTTCTTGGTTATTTATTTTTATTTTATATAATTTCTTAAATATAAATTAATATACTTAATGCAATTCCTTTTTCTTTTTTTTTGTGAGATGTAGTTTTTTAATTATTTTTTTTTGTACAAGAAATGCTAAGCTTTAATCAAATCTCCTAAAACAGAAATGTTTAAGTAAACAAATTATATATTTTAAAAAAAAATCAGCCATACAAGAATATGGAAACAAATATAATTTCATCAATATTTTAGCTTTCAATTTCTAATCTTTGTTTTATTTTAAATTTAAGGGTATATATTAATGATAATTGTTATGTTATATATATTGTTTTTTATTTATTTATTTTGTCTTAATCTCTGTGTTGCAATGAGCTTATAATATGCGCACCTTAATATATATATATATATATATTCCTTATTCATCTTCAACTTTTGGATCACCAACACCATCTTGGTAAATTGCAAAAAGACATTCACCTTCAGGTAGACAAGGAGAATCAACAACTTTACAACCTCTTTGAACTCCTTTGCTTTTTCTTAACGATAATCTTGTAGTAGAAGCGTGAGCCAAAATATTACCACCAATTGGTTTCTTTGGATCAGGATTATACATATTCATAGCTCCATCAACAGATGCAGATACTTGATTAGTAATAACAATTGCAACACCAAACTGATCAGCTATTCTTTGTAAACTTCTCATAAATTTTGCTAAATGTAATTGTCTAGCTGATAGCTCACCTCTACCAGAAAAATCAGTTCTGTATAAAGCCATAACAGAATCAACAATAATCAAACCAAATCTTGTTTGTGTCATCAACAAAGAAGCTTCAGTTAGTAATTTTAACTGATGGTCTGAATTATAAGCTCTTGCATAAGCAACATTGTTCAAAGCCAAATCTGGATCAATATCATATCTCTTAGCAATATCAGTTAATCTTTCAGGTCTGAAAGTACCCTCAGTATCAATGTATAAACATTTACCTTCAGCACCACCATAATTCAATGGCAATTGGCAAGTGATAGCTAAAGTATGGCACAATTGAGATTTACCGGTTCTAAATTCACCATATAATTCTGTAATAGCACCAGTCTCAATTCCACCTCCTAACAAAGCATCTAAATTTTGAGAACCTGTTGTAATAGTCAATAATTGTTCTCTTGCTTTTTTAAAATCAGAAGCTGTTGTGAAACCTAAATTAACATATTTGGATGCTTCTTGTAATAAATGTTCTGCTTTCAAATCAGAGATTCCTTTAACTTCTAACAAATCTTTTTTGATAGCATATGCTATGGATTCAACAGTGTGATATCCTGACTCTCTCAAGTTGATTAAATCATTTTTAGAAATTCTACCTCCTAATAATTTGTCCAATTGAGTGAAATTACATGGTGCCATGTATTCTTCTTCTCCATCTTCCTGTTCTTGCATGTTTACATCTTTACTGATGCTATCTGCCTCATTATCTAATTGATCTTTTAAAATTTTGGAATCAGTGATAGGTTCTGTAGAAATGTGGCTTTGACTTTCCACGATAAAATCTTGTTCCTTGTTACTATTAGTCATCTTTTAATTGAATATATAATACTAAATCAAAGTAAATGTTTACTGGGTTTTTTCTCTAAATGTTTCTTTTTTATTTAAAAATAAGAAAGAATTAATAAATAATATTAAAATGAATATATATTTGAAAGTGGCAAAAAGAGAAAAGTCGACGAAAAAAAAAAAAAAAAACTCGAAACTTTTTTGTATGTTTCTGAAATTGTTTTTACGCGTTTGTTTGGGAAAGTCACGTTTTTTAATGTGTTATCGGATTTAATATTAAACAAAAAACCCACTCCAATTGAGAAACCCAAATGATAACTTTTGGGTGGCAAAAAAAAAAAAAATTATAAAATATACATTTATCTGAAGTATATTGAAACTAATTAACAACTGTTAATAGAAAGACCAAAAAAAAAAGAAAAATAAAAAGGAGTATATCTATAAATCCTTAATTTTTTTATAGGTATTATTATTATTTCTTTTAATTAATAAATAAATAACAATGTCTCAACAAGATCCAAGCACCATCAATGGTGGTATAGTAGTAGCAATGACAGGTAAAGATTGTGTTGCCATAGCATGTGATTTAAGATTAGGTTCTCAATCATTAGGTGTTGCTAATAACTTTGAAAAAATTTATCAATATGGTAAAGTTTTCATAGGATTTACAGGTTTGGCCACAGATGCTTTAACATTATCTTCAGATCTAAAATATAAACATAATCTATATAAATTGAAAGAAAATAGGGGTATTCAACCAGAGGTGTTTGCAAATTTAATAAGCTCTACTCTTTATGAAAAAAGATTTGGTCCATATTTCTCAACTCCTGTTGTAGCAGGTTTGAATGAAAAGACTGGTGAGCCATATGTAGCAGGATTTGATTGTATTGGTTGTATTGATGCAGCTAGAGATTTTATTGTTGCAGGTACTGCATCTGACCAATTATTTGG
The DNA here is from genome assembly GCA_030573575.1 of Hanseniaspora sp. CRUB 1602. NCBI lineage: Eukaryota > Fungi > Ascomycota > Saccharomycetes > Saccharomycodales > Saccharomycodaceae > Hanseniaspora > Hanseniaspora sp. CRUB 1602. The sequence continues at coordinate 108,209 of JAJMDL010000019.1, read as the reverse complement.
TATGTGTGAAGCTTTATATGAGCCTAATCTAGAACCAGAAGACTTATTTGAGACTATTTCACAAGCTTTGTTGAATGCTGCTGATAGAGATGCTATTTCTGGTTGGGGTTCTGCTGTTTATATGATCACAAAGGATAAAGTTACAAAGACTTACTTAAAGACTAGACAAGATTAAAGCATATATACTAAAGTTTTTAAATATATGTATATGTTAATGTTTTTTTTATTTTTTAAATTAGTTTCTTGAAACAAAAAAGAATGTATATGGATATAATAACGTTATTTGTTTTATTCAATATTAAGTTTAATTCTTAATTATTAATTTTTTTATTTTTTTTTTTAAAGAAAAAACTCCCGTTTAATACCGAAAATCTTCTCCAAATATATATGTAATGCATAATGTTTAATTTCAACATTGCATTTATATTTTTCTTTTTATTTTTATTTACATGATTTAAAATTAATATTGTTCTTAAACCTAACAAGAAACATTTATTAATTACTTTCCTATTCTTTTAAATACTATTTATTTTCTTCAGCTTTTTGTTTTGATAATTTCAAATCTCTTTCTCTAATTTTTTCCTGTAACAATTTCTTCAAATATTCTCCTTCACCAAACTCTTCTTCTCTCATTTGACGTATTTTTTGTTCTCTTATAGCATTAACTTCCTTAGCTTTATTAATATTTTGATTAACACCATCTATTCTAGCTTCATGCAAACATCTGGACAATGAATCTTTTTCAATATTGCATGCACCAACAGCTTGACTCAAGAATGCTTTTTGATGGCATTCATTCAATGCTTGAATTAATTCATAACAAGATACAAATCTTTCACCTTCTAAATGTGGATGCATTTTTTGATTGTAATATATAAGAATATTTTGGTTATGTTTGGAGAGTTTTTCTTGGAAATTTAATCTTTTTCTTTTTCTTGACAGTTAAAACTAAATTGTGATTTTTTTTTTCTCCCTCTATGTAAAAAAAAATTTTTTTTTTTTTTTTTAAAAAATTGATGTGGCCAGGATTCTTTAAAATTAATTTAAATTATACAAACTTTAAAACCCAAACAACATATATATCACCCATTCCAAAATTAAATTATAAAATGTGGTTACCTTGGAAGAACAATAAAATAGATAAGCAAGAACAAAATAGTGTCTCTTCAGATGCATCCGTTTCTAGCAATAAAATCGAACAATCACCTGTGATTGAAATTACTGCTAATAAAATACCCAAATCAATTGAAGAACTTGCGAGTGAATATAAAGAAAGAAGAAGAACTGAAATGTTAAGATTTATGGGTGTTTCTCTTTTTACTCTTGTTATTGCTAGATATACATATACCAGCATTCAAGCAAGAAAATATGTTCCTAAACTATTTGAAGGAAACCAAAAGATTCCACCATCAGCATATAAATCAGAATCTATGTCTGCATTAGGACTTGGTACAGGTTTAGCATTAGGTAGTTTTGGTATGTTAGTCTATGGTACTTGTTGGTGTAATGATATTTTAACACCAAAGGAATTTTCTTATAAAATCAGAAGGGCTATATTAGGTGAACAAGGTGCTAAAGATTTAGAATTGAAACATCAAGAACTATTCAAAACAGAACAACAAGATATCGATGAATTTAAGAAAATGTTTGATGATGGTTGGGGTCAAAAGGATAAAAAAGAAGCAGACAAGAACTCTGAATAGACTCTTTAATATTAATAATAATTTACTTATTCCATGTATATATCTATCTAATAATAATAGAAATCAGTATGATTATTAGCATTATAGTTTTAATTTCAAAATACAAATTTAAAAAAACCCTTAACTGTATGTTAGTCACGTGCTCAGTGCTGGTTTAAAAGAAAGAAGGCAAAAAAAAATATAAATAAATATATAAACTATTAGTAAAAAAAAAAAAAAAAAACATTGATTCAATAAACCAAGAAACTACAATAATAATTATACTAATCAAGATCAAAAAAAATATATATATTCTTATTTATAAGAATGAGTGAAGATGATCTTAATACTGCTATTAGTAATAGCAAAATTATTAAACAAAATATAGAAAATCATTCCATATACAAAACAAATAGCAGTAACAGTAGTAACACACATATCAGTACCGCCAGCTCAAAGCAAAAACTGAATCTTGACACAACAATACCTTCTCCATACAAACCATCTGTTAAATCACCATTTCAAACACCTGCAGAGTCTAGTACAGTATCAAACATTGACTCAAATAATATAGGAAAGAAAAAAAGAGATTCTCTAATATTATCCACATCCTTTGTATCAACAAGAAATAGAAATGGCTATATGTCACCAGTTGATAGATCTAATAGTAATAATATTAATAATCTAAGAAATAATAATGGATCTTTAACTGCACAATCATCTACTGCTTCACTTAAAGATATTACATTAACTGGTGGTGATACTCTTAAAAACAGACCTCAAAGTATGAACTTTTCATCAACAGATTCTTTAAATAAGAATAAAGCTGTAAATAATGTAAACACAGAGAATAAAGAACTCAGGAAACCTCCAAGTTCTGGTTTTTTAAAAAATCAATTTATTCCTATGTCTCCTTTGGATTCAATCAAAGATAATCCGTCAAAGCAAACATCAAAAGATATAAAGTTTAAATCAAGAAGAAATACAATTAATGAACCTGCAAGATCTTCAAATACGGAAAATAATATTGGAAATTCAAACTTCAAGCCAACTCTTCCACCTTCACAGGAGTTTCCAAAGGATAAGGTTATTGATTTTAAAGCAGAAAGAGAAGTTCTAGCTGCAGAAAAAACCTTAATATCAAAAATAAGTAAGATATCGAGGGGTTTGAATAAACATTATGAACAACAAAATCATTATAAAAAAATTTTAGATGATATAGAAAAACATATTATGATGGGAAGTTATACATCTGACCATATAAATCAATACTCTACAAAGCTAAAAGCTAGTAATAGTATGCACCAAAATGCCACAGCAATAAAAAATATGGAAACAGAATTATTGACATTGCAAAAAAAGCTTGATGAATTATTGTTATTTAAACATGATTTAAACAAAAGACAGGAATCAAATGAGTCACCAGATTCACATTTATTTTCATTTAACAATAATAACATTAACAATGATATGCATTCTACTAACACTAACAAGAATAACAAAGAGAGTTTCCCTTATAATGAAGAAGCATTTATCACACCACTACAGCAAATGCAGCCAAAATTTCACAACACTACCGATATGTCACCTTTCTCCGATGTTCAAAGTAGGTTTGCAACAAGCAGACGAATGACATCAACAGGTTCTCAATTAGACATTATTTCAAGTGATGCTGCTAATGAAGATGCTACATGGGAAGTAAGCAATTGTCTGCAAAGTTTACAAGAAAGGACAAATGATCATGAATTTATTTTAAATAAATCAAATAGATTAATAGAAGTTTTAAAGAAAACTCCTAAATTAAAAGATGAATTAGTTTCATCTGCTTATTTACCTGCCATACAACAAATGATTCTAAATGATAACAAAAAAATTGTAGCTTCTGGATATAGAGTTTGTAGGCATTTGTTAATTGAATCTACAGCTGATATTCAATCAATTCAAAAAGTTTGGGAAAGAAGTAAAGTTGAAATAGCTTTAATAAAAACTTTAACAAATAATGCTTTAGCAGACTCCAATATGGAAAAGGAACAAGCCATTAAACTTATAAGAGCTGTTATGGAAGCATCTAGAACAGTGTCACTAAGTATGATACAAGCTGTTATCTCCTCTCTTGAACCTTCAGATACAACCAACATTAGTAACAATGAGTCAGCTTCCTTAGATAACTTGAACAAAAGTGATTCAATAAGAGATAGTACAATTGAGCTTTTGTTAGAGATGTGTTATTTAGCCCCAATGAATATAGTTCAAAGTAAATGTAACAGATTATTGGAATCTTTGATTATTGGTCACAAAAATTATAAATTATCAAAGATTATAATGGAAACAATGTTAAATTTAATGACATTTCATGAAACAAGAAAACATTATTTAAAATATTTTTCTCTTCAATTTTTGTTTGAGATTTTGACTGGAATTATTGATTTTTCTGAAAATCAAAATTTACCTACAAAATTAATTGAAAAATGTATTGTGCTTTTGTCATTTTCTTTGAAATCTTTTACAGGTTTGATGATTTTTGCTACTGATAACTTTAAACAAATTAAAGAATTAGTTCGATTTTTAAAAGTTCCATCATTAATCAGATATTTGATTGATTTGTTTTTGGATGTCTTGAACATAAAAAAATTGGACTATTATGATGATGATTTTCATGAGAAAAAAAATAAAACATTTAAACTGTTGGCTAATAATTTAGATAATGAATTGGATGTTGTTATTCAATATCAGTCTATTATTGCTAGGGTTTTAGTTGATTGTAATCTTTCATATTTTTTAAAATTAGCACTAATGAGTGACACTAAAAAATCAACAAACTCTATAAAATGCAAATATTTACTATCTGAGTTTAGAAAAATATGTGGTCAACTATTATTCACTGAAACATTAAACCAAAACTTGGATTCACAGATTCCTAAAAATTCTTTTAGTTTTTCTCAACGCAAATCAAATATTGTTACTGGAGAAGAAAATGCAAATAATTTACTTGTAAATTTAGTTATAACTTATTCTCAATATGTTAACATGTCTTATCTTTTAAATGAACAGAAAAAGACACATAACTTAGATATTGTGAAGGATGATTCATATAGACAGTTGGACTCTAGTATGATCAATAATTTAGATGAAGCTTCTTTTAAACATTTAATTGATCAAACAGGTGTTTTACAATCTAAGAAATATGCAGAATGGAACTGGGGACTGTTATTATTTATTTGTAAAAATTTATTGAATGTTAACAGTCGAATTGATGATTTGAATAAAAGCACTAAATTTATCAGAAGATTGTTGGTCTTTTACAGACCTTTTAGATATAGATTTTCAATATTGAAAATTGAAAATATTAAAAATGGAGACTTAATTATTGATGTTGGATGTGAATTTTTCAGAGTTTTAACAAAAAGTGAAGCAGGTATGAAAATTTTTAATGAAGATTTTAAATTTTTTCCTCAAATTATAAATTGTTTCTATAAATTATTTGAAAACATTTTTGAGCAAAATGTATTTTCACAGAATTCTTTGAAATTCACTTTATCATCAGGATACATAAAAATCTTGGCTAATTTAACAACTACCAAACAAGGTGTTGCTATGTTAAATAAGTGGAATATTTTTAGTATAGTTTACAAGTTTTTCCAATATAAAGGTAAAGAATTTCAATACATATTGTCATTGTTTATTAGAGAATTGAAGTTATGGCAATCACCACATCCATTACTGATATTGAAAAAAGCACTAGTACACCATAATCATTCGATAAGAAATCTAGCTACTGAAATGATTGGCTACCATTTAGGTTTATTGCCAAAACCGGAACTGTCAGTGAAAATGATTGCCTTATACAATAAAGATATAAGCAATTTTGATGAAAAATCACATTTATTGGTAATTGAGTCACTAACACAAAAGCAAGAAATAGAACTTTTAGAGCTGTTGGTAGAGCAGCTTTATGATATATCGCCTGGAGTGGTTGCTTCAGCAGATAGATTGTTGTACACTTATTCAAATAATGAATACTATGATTCAAGTTGTATATCAAAACATAGTTTCACAAGAAGTATAAACACTGTCATTCCTTTAGTTGAACCTGTTATTGAGCAATTAATAATGATAAATTCACCATTATTATACTCTATATTAACAGATCCCTTGGGATTTAAAATTTTAGATGATATTGGGCATTTAAATAATGAAAGAAATAAATGGTTATCTTTTAAAAACTTTGAATATGTTTCTTTAATTGAACATATGATTTCTGATAGTTTAGAATTAAAGCATAATCAAACTACTAATAACGATAGTAAAGAAATGCCACTTCATTTTTACAAATCTTTATCAACAACTGAATCTGGAATAAGATATATTGTATCCAAAGGTGACTTTGTTTTCTTTAGTAATAATATCAGAGAATTTGCAGTATACATAGAAGATGATGTTTTATACTCAACAGCAAGAATTAATTCTTTGAAGAGTGCATTGTGGTGTGTTGCATTTATAGGGTCTTCCGATTTAGGTATAGATATGGTAGAATCTTCTCATTTGATTCATGATTTAATAAAAATTTCAAAGTTTGCAAAAAACGTTTCAATAAAGTTTACTTGTTTCTTTGCTCTTGGACTAATATCAAAAACAAAAACAGGATGTGAAATTGTTAATGAACTAGGATGGGATTGTTCAGTTGATTCAAGAGGAGAACCAACTGGAGTTTGTCTACCTTTAGATATAAACTCATTTTTAACTTTCCCTGAAGCATTAAAGAAGGATGGTATTTGGGAAAGTTTGGAAAGTGTTGCTAATAATGATATGTTTTTAGATGAAGTTTTTAATAATCAAAACAATACATCTGGATTAACAGGTTATAAGAGTAATGAGTCACCAAGTAAAATAAATAACTCTTTGCATGATAGTGTTAGCTTTCATCATCACCACACTCAGAATGATGATAGCAGTAATAATAAAACTATTACTGGGCTTGGAGTATTGCTTGAAGAAAGTAACATTTATCCTGATGAATCAAACTATGCTACAATTTTAGAAAAAGAGCAAAATAATTTGCCAATTAAAGATGATACTAAAGAATCTTCAATGAGTTTAGTATCTAAACAGCCAAATATATTGGAGAAAAAAGGAAAAGATACTAATAGAACTGGTAATGAGTTTTATCCAGATATGTCCTCTTCAGACACTCCATCTATAGCATTTAGTGATGATAGCTTTGATGCTTCAGAGTTAGCTGGAGGAAATGCTAATAATGAAGATGGAAACCAATTGATTGTTCCTGTTGAGAAATTTAAGACTGAAGTGGTTAATGGTAGCAAAAATTTAAATGAAAAGGGAGAAAGTAATAAATTTTCTAGTAAACTAAGTTCAGAACCACCATTACCAGATATGACTTTAGGAATTGATTTAGATAATTTACTATTCATGACAAGAATCATAGAAGATCCTACTTTGTTGAATGATGAAGATTATGAAACAGAATTAAAACTAAAAAGGCAAGAAAATATGATTCAAACTTTGAATGAATATGGTAATAAAAAAACTAACTCATCATTTCATTCAAAAAATATTTTTAATTCAGATATTGATGGAGTTGTAAATAGTAGTAATTTTAGTTCAATACCGGAACATTATAACCAAGATGATAATAGTAGTGATTACTTTTTCCAAAGAATTATTCAATTAGTTTCACAATTAAATAATCATTTCTTATTGAATGAGTCTAGAAGAGAATTGATGAAATATTACAAAACTCCTAAGCTTAATGGATATTTTACTCAACCTGATATAGTGAATAAAGTAGTAGATTTCATGTCTATTTACAAGTTTTCATTCCAAGTTAGAAAATTTTTATGTGACTTATTTTTAAGTAACAAGAGTATTGAAATTTTAATGAAAAAGGAATTAATAAAAACAAAATATTATGATATGTAAATATTATATATTATTACTTTTTTGAAAGTTATCCAGGTAATTATATTAAATAAAATATGATGAATAAATAGATTATTGTGTTTTTTTTATTTTGTTTTAATTAAACATAAAACATTTAGTCACATGATTATTTTGTTGGTAAACGTAAACTTTTTGACCCTTTATTTTTTTTTTTTTTGCCACTTAAAATATAAAAATTATAATTTTTAAAATATATATATATTTTCAACAAAATTAATAAATCAATTATCTAACAATAGAATAAACATAAACCAACAAAAAAATAATAAATTTTTTAAAAAAATGGCTAGAAATCCAGGTAATGGAGGTTTTAAATCCTTTTCAGATTTAGTAAGAGAAGAAGCTGGTGATGATGAAGATAGAAACACTTTTGCTGGTGGTGAAACATCCGGTTTAGAAATACAAGATCCAAAGAAGGAAAGAGAGAGACTTATGAAACAATTAAGAGAACAAAGTGAAGCTAATGGCGGTTCTGGCGAAAACAATGCAAAAGCTTTATTACAACAATTAATGGAAAAGGCTCAACAAAATGGTGCTGCTCCAGCTGATGATTCAGATGAAGATTTTGAAGAAGAACAATCATTAGGACAAGGTAGAAGATTAGGTAGCAATTTAGATCCATCAGTAGAATCAACTAATCAAGAAACAGAACAGCAACCACCACAATCTATTGTTAAAAGTAGACCAAGTAAAGTCTCAAGAGAAATTACTTTTTGGGCTGATGGATTCACTTTAGGTCATGATTCAACAGGTAAATTATATCGATACGATGATGCAGCCAATGCTCATTATTTGAAAGAATTAGATCAAGGAAGAGCTCCATTGAATCTTTTGGATGTTGAACTTGGACAAAGAGTGGATGTTACTGTTAAAAAAAATACTGATCAAAAATATGTTAAACCAAAAAAGTTTGGTGGTTTTGAAGGGCAAGGCGCAAGATTAGGTTCTGAAGTTCCAACAGAGATTCCAGATATGATTGAAGTAAAGTCATCTGAGGGAATTGTTAAACCAATGACTGAAGAGGAGCTAGCTAGAAAACAGCCTGTTGAAGAAGGAGAAACAAAGCTTCAGATTAGATATGCTAATGGATCAAAAGAAGTTTATAAAGTATCTTTAAAAACAACTATTAGAGAGTTATATTCATATGTTAAACAAGGTGGTAAGTTCAATACTCCTATAGAGAAACCATTTACAATCAATCATGTTTTTCCTTTGAAACCTATTACGGAGATGGATAATACTTTGGAAGATGAAGGTTTAAAGAATGCAGCAGTTGTTCAAAGATGGGTTTTATAATTTTGAGACAGTGTTTTTTTTTTATAAAAATATATAGATGATTAAAACGTTCATTTATATAAATATATATGTGTATACTAATACAGTTTTTTTTAGTTTATTTTTTTCAATATAGTTTTAAATCTCCAGTAATTTGATCTAAAATACTTTTTGGAGCTGGACCTATACCAATAACTGTTATTGTACCTGGTTCAACTTGAGTTCTACCAGCGTCTCTGATAGGACAAGCCATAACCCCTAATTCTTTAGCTTTAAACCAAAGTTCTTGTAAATGATCTTCATTTTTAATTTGTAAAGTTATTTTAGCTTGACCTCTTGCCAACCATTTTTCTAATAATTTAGGACCATTTAAAGAATTGTTTAAAGATCTGAAGCAAGCTAAGGTAGCATGACAAGATTGGGCAATTGTTTTACCTTTAGTCATTTGAAGATCTTTTCTAATACAAATAGCTAATCTAACTTCATCATTTAAAGTAGAAAATTCTTTTGCTTTAGTATTCATGAAATCATCAACAGATTCCATATCGGATTCTTCATCTGAATCATATTCTTCCTCATCGGAAGATTGTAATTCAGCCTGTAGTTGTTTTGTCTTTTTTGTGCAACATTGTTTTGTCTTGTTTTTTGTTAAACAATCAAATTGTTTACCTAAAAAAAAAGATGCAATTGCTGTTACAACAATAGTAGTTGTAGTATATTTATTCATTGGTGATATTTTAAGACTGTTTCTTGATAAACTTAGCTTAATAATTTAAAGAAACAAATTTTTAAAAAAAAAAAGGAAAAAAAGAAAAGGAACTTTGCTTGTATACACGTGATTTTAATTTAAATTTCAATGTTATCAAAAATAAGCAGAAACAATTTTCTTTATATTTGTATTGTCAATATTCAACTAATTTATTTGTTTTTAAATGAATTTATATAGTATTTATTATTATTGTTATTATTTAAAGTTCTATTTTTCCTCACCAACAATACCTTTCCAGTATTGTTCAGCTTTCAAAATGGTGTTGTTATTACTCAACATTTTATTCATAGTCTCAATGTATTCATCATATTCATCAGAATCAAAAACAATACCACCACCAGCTTGTAAGTAAGCAACACCATCCTTGTAAACCATAGTTCTCAAAGCAATACAAGTATCCATAGATTTACCATCATAAGCCCAGTGACCAACAGCACCAGCATAAATGCCTCTCTTTTCATTTTCCAATTGGTGGATGATTGTCATTGCTTTAACTTTTGGAGCACCAGATACAGTACCAGCAGGGAAAATTGATCTGAAAGCATCAAATCTTGTTTGGCCATCTCTCAAAATACCAGAAACTTCAGAGACTAGATGTTGAACATGGGAGAATTTTTGAACTGTTAATAGTTTAGTAACAGCAGTGGTTCTACCATCACAAACTCTATTAATATCATTTCTTGCTAAATCAACAAGCATAACATGTTCTGATCTATCCTTCAATGAAGAAAGTAACTCTTCAGCAAGTTGTTCATCTTCTTCAATAGTTTTACCTCTTTTTATCGTACCAGCAATTGGGTGAGTGACAACTCTCTTTTTAGAATCCATTTTCACAAGAAGTTCAGGAGATGCACCAATAATTTGGAAATCAACCATATCAATGTAAAACATGTATGGAGATGGGTTAACCATTCTTAATTGTTTATAAATATTGAAAGGATGTACACTAGTAGGTCTAGCTATTCTTTGAGATGGGACAGCTTGAATAATATCACCTTTTTTAATATGTTCTTTCAGCTTTGTAACATGAGCTTCATAACCTGCTTGACCAATATTTGAAGTAAAAGTTTGGCCCATTTTGATTGGGTTTTGTTTAGGCTCAAATTTTTCTGAGTCTTCTTGACACATAATATCAACAATAGCTTGAATTTTAGTAGATGTTTCTTCATATTTAGCTTTCAACAAAGCATCATCTTTCAAATCTTTAGCTGATAGTTTCATGTTAGATATGACTTGGAATCTTTGGAAAACATGATCAAAAGCAACAATTTCATCAAACATCATCATTGCAGATTCTGGTAGCTTCAAAGTATTCTTTGGATTGAAACCTTCAGTTTGGGTCTTTGGCTCAAAATATTTAATACAATCATAAGAGATATAACCTAAACAACCACCACTTAACTTAGGAATACCCGGAATGTTTTCAGCCAATCTATAATTAGACATTTCTTCTTCTAGTAAAGTTAATGGATCAACTTCACCATATTCTCTTTGTGGACCAGTGTAAATGATTTTTCTTGGGTTGACACCGATGAAAGAATATCTATCAATTTCATTACCGTTTTTACAAGATTCCAAAAAGATGGATGGATTTCTTTTATCATCATTTAATTTAGCCAATTTCAAATAAGCATGGTATGGAGTAGAGTTTTTAGAAGTTGTTGCTGGAACATAAGTGAAGATTGGATACATGTTTGTATCTTCATTGTTTTCACTAATACATTCTTTAATAATAGCTAAAGTCGGTTGAACTTCAATAGACATTGTTATATAATTATTCAAAGCTATTGCTTTTTCTTTTTTGGTGTTTGGATCTAGTTTTTTTATTTTATTTATAAGAAATTTGTAGCATTAAAAGTTAGCAATGACTCAATAAACTTGAACTTAGCTTTTAAGAAGAAAAAAAAAAAAATTTTTTTTGGTATTAACTCCTACATACAAGGATTGTAGTAGTTTTTATTTTGGTTGAAAGATTTCACGTGAAATTATTAATTATAGAGGAAATATTACCACTTTATAAAGCAATTACAAACAAATTATATTTAAAAATATTTATAATATTGATTTTTTTATATAATTATATATATACTTTAAATTCTTTTTTTATTTAATTCCTAAAACTCTCTTTTTATACTCCTCTATGTTTAATTTCATATCTTTACTTAAATTCTCATTGTCTAAATCAAATGAATTATCATATTGTTTAACTAATTGAGCAAGTTCTGTCAAACTACTGTTTTCATAAGCTTGATATTTAAAATTATCTGTTTCTGTTATTTCTTCATACATCTCTTCAATACAAGCCAGTAGTGACATTTTTTTGTTTGAAATTTTAATATTGTCTTGTATGAGGTTATCTTCTATTTTGAAAAGTTTTGTGTTTTTACTTTTAAGATCTACTAGGATTTGTTTTAATTGATCAATGTTGTCATTTAAGTGGGTATCTTGAGGATTTAATTGTGTTTCTATTCCTATTTCTTCTTTATTAGTTGTATCAACTGTCATTATATATATATTGTTATCTTAATTGAATGGTGTGGTTACAGTTAGTTTTGGGTGTGTGTTTTTATTATTATCAATCTTTTGATTTACGGTTTAAAAAAAAAAAAAAAGTAAAATTCTAAAAAAATTATGCTAGATGTCTTTTTTTTTTTTTTGTTACTTCTAAATTATAACTTAAACAGTAATAAGTAATCTTATATATATCCACACTAGTGTATTCTATAAAATTTATTTATATTATATATATATATATGATAAATAATAAGTAATAAATTTTTATGTTTAAACCAGTATTGTCAAATTTAATAACCAGACCAATATATTATACAGTACAAAAGAGATTATTAACAATGACAACAAATTCAAACTTTAAACTTGTGGATATTGGATTGAACCTGATTGATTCCCAATTTAAAGGTCATTATCATGGTAAAAATCAGCATCCAAATGATATCAAATGTGTTATTAATAGAATGCTTGAAAATGATGTTGAAAAATGTATGTTGACTACAAGTTGCATAGAGGAGTATTATCATAATTTAGAATTATGTGAAAAATATGAAAATATTGTTCCAAATATAGGATTTACTGTTGGTGTTCATCCTTGCTCCTCAATGGATATGATAATTGAAAAGGAAGATAGTGATGATGGTGATAAAGCAATTTGTGAACTTGATTTAGCCAAATTTGAAAAATTGAAAAAAATTTGGGAAAATTTATTGGAAAATGACTCTAAACATTTCATGGCTTTTGGTGAATTTGGCTTAGATTATGATAGATTACATCATGCCACTAAAGAAATTCAATTAAAAGTGTTTGAAAAACAATTAGAAATTGTATCTAGTCTCACTTCCAAGTTAAACAAAAAACCACCAGTATTTTTTTTACATATGAGAAGTTGTGGTGAGGAGTTGTTGGATCTTCTTGACAAGTACCCATTCCACAAGGATCAAGTTTTTATAATTCATTCATTTACTGATTCATTAGAAATAATGAATAAGATTGTTTCTAAAAATAATTTCTATGTCTCTTTCAACAATTGTTCTTTGAGAACTGAAGAAGGTTTGGAAAGCTTGAAGCAATGTCCTTTAAATAAAATGTTTTTGGAAACAGATGCTCCTTGGTGTGGTATTAGAAAGACACATCCATCTTATCCACTGTTGACTAAGGCATTGGAAGAAAACAAAGATGAATTAAATTATAAACAAATAAGCTATGAAATTTTGAAAAAGAAAAAAATAAGTGTATGGTTTGAAACTAATGGTTTAGATAAAGATAATTATTTAATACAAGATAGACATGAGCCATGTGAACTTTGGAAAGTATACTTGTTAGCAAGTGTGATTAAAAAATGTAGTTATAAAGAAATTGTTGATTCAATTTGGGAAAACTGTGAGAAAGTGTTTTAAAAAAAAAAATTGTTCTTTTTGTCCATTATCTTTATTGAATTAATTATTATTTAATATATGTATATATCATGATTTTGAATTTTGCAATTACAAGTATTTATTATGTTTGTTTTTTTGTTCTTGGAAACAATAATATCATCATTTCTATCTTGTAATTAATTTAGCAATAAAATTTTGTGATAATCACTTTTCCTTCATTTTCTTTTTTCATTTTCTTTTTTTTTACTATTATTTTCTATATAATGTATTAAAATCATGTTATCATAATAAGAGCACAGAAGCAGGGTTAGATGTTGTGGAACGAAATAAACTATTAAAAAAATAATAAAACTAAAAAAAGAAATATTTTCTTTTTCCTTTTTTATTTTATTTTATTGTTTTTTTGTCTTTTTTTTAATAGTTTTTTGATATTAACTATTAATAATATTTATTCAAAGTTAACAAGTTTATGACTTATTTTTTAGTATCATTTTCATCATCATTTATTTCTTCAATTTTAGTATCGCCATTGTGATCTTCATCATCTTCTTCATCTTCCTCTTGAGCAAATCTTGCATTAGTACCTGATAAACCCAAGACTTTTAAAAAGTCTCCTTTAATATATGACATACCATTTTGATCATACGTTAATCCATCACCACCAAGCTGAAGTATTTCACTCAATGGGACTTGAATTGTTTTTTCATTACTTGAACGACTGTTGCTTGCTAAACCACTTTGCTTATGAAGACCAGATCTGAATCTGTTATTAGAACCTTCATCAGCATCCATATCAACATCTTCTTCCTCTCCCTCCTCCTCACCAGAGTTGTCAAAAGTTATTTTCCCACTTTTTCTAGTAACAAAAAATTCTTGGTTATCTTCAAATTGGTAGTAGTTGAAAACTTTCTTTCTATAATCCACAAAATTTACTTCATCTGCTAGTTTTATATCCTTTGCCAAGACTCTTTCCTTCCATTGAGCAAGAGTTTCACCCTTCTTCAATAAAGCAACAACCATCATAGTCATATTATCACAACCAATACCATGACCACCAGCATCTGGAGAACAACAAACATCAATGATGATAGAGGAAATTTCAGCTAAAGAAAATTCTTTGTCCTTAGGAAATTGTTGTATAGCATAGTATACTAAATTAACACATTCTTGAGAGGATAAACAATCCCAAATACCATCACAAGCTAAGATGACAAAATCATCAGTATCCAAATTCAAATCATGAGCAATGATGTCAGGGTATGCGGTGACAATTTGTTCTTCAGCAGGCAACTTGTCATTTCTCTTAAATTCAAAATCACCAATGGCTCTACTCAAAGCTAAGTTACCATTGACTCTGCTTGATTCAACAAAACCACCAGCTTGCATAATTCTTGTCTTTTCACCAATATTTGTTGGTTTATGATCAAATGATAAGTTTTTGACAATACCATTTATACCTAAGACTGTTCTAGAGTCACCAGCATTTGCACAGTATAAGATTTTGTTTAAAGAATCAATCAACAAGGAAGTAGCAGTACAACCTGAATGATCAAGTTTGCTTAATTTATCTTCAAGTAGTTCTACATCAGTTTTCAAAAAAGATTCAATTAAACAATCAGTTAAAGGAAAATCTTTCAAATCTTTCTTTTCTTTTAAAAACTCAGTATATTTTTCAGCGATAGTGGTAGCTAAAATTCTTCCAACATTGGAACCACTAAATTTAGCAACAAAATCACCACCATGACCATCAAAGACTGTGTAGAAACCTAGATTAGTTAATAAATCTTTGTTTTCTTGAGATAAACTTTCAATAGTTTTTGATTCTCCATCATCAGTAGAAGTTAAAGCAGCTAATAAATCAGGTAATGCAATATGTTCATCTTCCATAGATGTTCTCCAACCTTGCATGGAGCAAACACCAAAACTAGAAAAAGAACCTAATTCTTCTTCTTTATCTTTTCTAATAGAAGGTTGAGATAAAATTTGACCCATAGTTTTTTAAATGATAATAATAATTAATAAAATTTTAAAATAATGGTTGTTTTCTTTTCTAATTTCAAACAAATGTAATTATAATATAACTCTATCACAGATATGTATATATTAAAATAACAGATTATAGTTATTATTTAATATATTTGTAAAAAGAAAAAAAAATCTTCACCTTTGTTTATAATAATAGGTTTGTGTTTTTTTTCTTAAGTTTAAGTTTATAAACTTTTCGAGATATGAATATATAGATATATTAAACTATAGATGTTAGTTGGGGGTTTATATTAACATTTTATATATATATATAGTGTCAAATATTAAATAATGATAAAAAAAAGGAGAAATAAATCAATTTATCAAGTATGATTAACAATAAAAATAAAGGATTTGATTGTCAATATATCTTTTAAAAAAACATTTATTACTTGCACGTCCAACTTTTTTTTTTGTGTGTGTGTTATTTTTTTTTTTTGGGAAAAGGATTTTGTTTAGATAGAGAGGTTTGAAAAAAAAAAAAAAACAGAGCAAAAAAATACCACCACCCACCGAAAAAAGGGGAAACAAGGAAAAACAAAAACAAAAAAAAAAATTTTTTTCCTACTACGTGTTGTGTGTGTTAATATATATTTTTTTTTTTGGAGATATCGTCGAAATTTTTCTTTTTGTTTTTTATATATATTTCCGGGTAACAAACAAAAAAAATATATGAAAAATATTTGCTTATACTTATCTTTGCAAAATATCTCCTATTTAGGATACAAATGTTTTTTAGAGGAGAAAAAAAATATATATTTATATATTGAAATTTTGGACTCAGATATAAAAAAACGTGCTTCTGTGTGCTTATGTATTTATATTTTTTTTCTCGGATATAATAATTGTCTTTATTAATAGATACAATTTAATTAATTTTAATTTTTTTTTTTGCTAATGTTGAAATTGTCATTATTAATAAAATGTAGAAAATAATCTTTTCTACTAAGTCTATATACATATATAGGTTTTACATAAAAATTATTTTTATAGATCATGAACTTCAATTAAATAATTAAAGTACACATTTATTCCGATGTTGAAATCAAAAGATATTTTTTTTGAAAATTAAAAGGAAAAAAAATAATAAAACTTTTAATTGTTTTTTATATTCCTTACACAGTAGGGTTTATAATTTTATTTTTCCTCTCTTTTCCTTTCTTCCCTTTTTTTTTGTTTTTTTGTTGTTTAAAAGTTAGTTAATTTATTTCTTAGCATACTTTTCTCTGTAGAACTTAGCAGCTTCAACCATATGGGTTAAAGATAACTTGGTTTCTTCCCAACCTCTAGTCTTCAAACCACAATCAGGGTTGACCCAGAACTTTTCATATTCTTGGGTTTCCAAAATCTTACCCATCTTGGTGATGAACTCTTCCTTAGATGGAACTCTTGGAGAATGAATATCAAACAAACCTAAACCGACATGGTTTGGATAAGTCTTGAATTCTCTGATGTAGTTTGGATCATCCTTCTTGGAGAATTCAATAGAGACAACATCAGCATCCAAAGCTTTGATATGGTTTGGATCTAAATCGGAGTAACAGAAATGGGAGTGAATTTGGGTCTTATCTTCAACACAGGAAGTAGAGACTCTAAAAGATTCAGCAGCCCAGGTGTAGTAAGCATCTCTTTCAGCACCAGATCTTAATGGTAAACCTTCTCTCAAAGCTGGTTCATCAACTTGAATGATGTTGATACCGGCATTTTCCAAATCCTTAACTTCATCTCTCAAGACTAAAGCCAATTGGAAAGCTTGGGTCTTTTGGTCAACATCATCTCTTGGGAAAGACCATCTCAACATAGTGATTGGACCAGTCAACATACCTTTAACATGCTTAGTGGTTATGGATTGAGCATAGACAGATTCCTTTACAGACATGGCTTTTGGTCTAGATAAGTCACCAATGATTACAGGTGGTCTAACATATCTGGAACCGTAGGATTGAACCCAACCGTTTAAGGTGAAAGCGTAACCATTAATTTGTTCACCAAAGTAGGCAGTCATATCATTTCTTTCTGGTTCACCATGGACTAAAACATCCAAATCAATTTCTTCTTGGAATCTGATAACTTTTTCAATTTCAGAGTTAATGAAAGCTTCATATTCTTCGGCAGAGATCTTACCCTTTTGGAACTTATTTCTGTTGATTCTGATTTCCTTAGTTTGAGGGAAAGAACCAATAGTGGTGGTAGGGAATAATGGTAACTTGTAGAAATCTTTTTGAACAGCATATCTTTCTGGGAAAGGATGGTTTCTTCTACCCATAGCATCAGTGACACCAGCGACTCTTTCTTGAACAGCCTTGTTGTTGATCAATTTAGAAGTGGCTCTCTTGGTAACATATTCTTCATTGGCCTTCAATTCAGCAGCGACAGATTCTGGAGAGGAGACAGCTTTGGTTAAAACAGTAACTTCACCTAACTTTTGGGTGGCAAAGGCAAAGAAGGATTTGATTTCTTCACTCAATTTAGTTTCAGCTTCCAAGTTTACTGGAGTGTGTAATAAGGAAGAGGAAGTAGCAACAGTGACTCTTTCAGCACCTAACTTAGCAACAGCCTTGTTGATAACTTCTAAAGATTTAGCAAAATTGTTCTTCCAAACATTTCTACCATCAACAATACCAACAGATAACTTGTATTTTTTGTCCTTTGACAACCATTCCAAGATTGGTTCTAATTGTTCTGGAGCTCTGGTGAAATCAAAGTGGAAACCGGAAACTGGTAAAGATTTGATAGCACCCAAGTTTGGAATAACAGTACCGAAATAGGTAGCAACAGTAACATTAGCAGAAGATAGTTTCAAAGTTTCATAGGCAGTCTTGAAAGCGGCTTGGGTCTTTTCATCCAAATCTAAAACTAAAACAGGTTCATCAATTTGAATATTCTTGGCACCAGCAGCGACTAACTTATCAATTAATTGTTGGTAGACAGGTAAAATCTTTGGTAATAAATCTAATAAGTTTAAAGAATCCAAAAATTCTTTTTCTGGCTTACCCAAAGTCAAGAAGGAAATAGGACCTAAAATGACAGGTTGAGTTTCAACACCTAAAGCCTTAGCTTCCAAGTATTCGTTCAAAGGCTTGATTAAAGCATCTTCAGAAGGTAACTTGAAGTCAGTGGTTGGCTTAAAAGTTGGTCTGACATAATGGTAGTTGGAGTCAAACCACTTAACCATTTCCAAAGCAGTAACATCAATAGCGTCTCTTTGTAAACCTCTACCCATAGCAAACAACTTATCTAATGGGTTTAAGTCAAACTTGTTGTATTGTTCTGGAATAACATTGAACAATAAAGCCAAGTCTAAAACTTGATCATAGAAGGAGAAATCATTTGAAGCAATCAAATCAATACCGTTTTGCTTTTGCAGTAACCAGTTTTCAGCTCTGATTTTCTTACCAACTTCAATTAATTCTTCTTGAGAGATCTTACCAGACCAGTAAGATTCAGTAGCTTTCTTTAATTCTCTATTTCCACCAATTCTTGGGAAACCTAAAACAGATGATTGTACCATTGTTTATATGTTGTATATATGTTTAACAAATTATGTTATGGTTTTTATTAATATTCTTTTTTATAAAATAGAAATATTAATAATAAAGTAATTATTTAAAAAACTTTGATATATTTTATATTTTCATTTCATCCTTTTATATCTGAAGAATAAATAATGATCTTAACACATAATTAAGAAGAAGAAAATTTTTTTGATATAAAAAAAATAAAAAAACTGTGTATTTTAAAGGTTGATTTTTTGAAAACTTGTTTTACAATTTAAAAAACACTTGATTAAAAAAAAAAAAAATTGTGTAGAAATTTGTGGTTGTGATTTTTTTTAATAAACGAAGGATAGTGGTAAAAAAAAAAAAAAAAGCATATTTATCCAGAAACTTATATCCCCCCGATATACATTCAATAAAATATACACACACATGGCTTCTTTTACTCCTTCCCGTTTAACAAAAAATAAAATTTATACATTTTCTTGTGGATGTAAATGTGAAAGTTTTTTTAATTTTTTAACTGTGTATTTTTGCTTAGATGTCGGTTCTAAAAAAAAAAAAAAAAGAAAAGAGATTTTTTTCCTCTTAAATTTTAAGTACCGCCCCTAAGAGAAGTTAAAAAAAAATTCCTTTACTTTTTTCACTACCACTTTTTCTTATCGCATTCAACAAAAAAATTTTTAAAAATAATAATTTATACCACCACACTTTTGTTTGTATCATGTGACACTTTTTTAATTTTTTAAACATATCACATGATTGTATAATTTTTAACTGTCACATGACTTTTTTTAAATTGCACATGGTACATATATTTTTTTATAATAGCTAAATCCCTATTGAAAAAAAAAGATAAGTAAAAAAGAAACATATTAAATCCGTATTATACACATACATTTATATTTTTTAAAAAAAAAAAAAAATTAAAATACCCCATACAAATATTCATAATTCAAATCAAAAAATTTACACACACAAGGCTGAGAGATGTATATGCGATGCTCTTATATATATTTATTTAATTTTAATATATATTTTGTTATATATTATAATTAAAATGGCAGTTATTAGCAAAACATGTTATATATATCAACAAAAATAAATAAAAAAGATGAGAAAAAGTTTCAATACAATTCTTTTCTTATAAACGATATACAATAATAAATAAATAAAAATGATTATAGTTATTTTTTATTAAAGTTATATAATGCTTTATATATATATAAATTAACGTGAAATACAAAACAACTACTACTCAAAGTATTTATTAATAAAATATATCATATATACTATTATTAATATTAATAATAAATAAGAGTAATCTAGTTACTTTATTTCTTAATTTAATTTAGTAGTCGTTATTTTTTGGGGTGGAAAAAAAAAAAAAAAGGCGAAATCTTTTAACTTCTAAAAAAAAAAAAAAACCCTTTTTATAATTTTTTCTTTAGAACCTCATCTCCTCTCTCTGTCAAAAAAAAAAAAAAAAAAAAAAAAAAATTTTTTTCCTTCCTTTCTTTTAAAAAAAAACGACAACAAAACCACACTTTCTCTTTTGTAGACCCATCGTTTTTTTTTTTTTCTCTTTTAAATGGAAAAAAAAATAATCGAACATTATATTACTACTAATAATAACTGTTAAAGCATATATATATAAGAAGTTTAGAACTATAACCAAACAAGTATAAACTTTTAAGAATATATTAAAATAAGAGTTTATACCCACACTATCTCTTTTTTTTTTATATTATTCATCTATAAATATATTTCTATTTTTTACTTAGTTTTTTTTTCACATACACACTCACTCTTTTTTATTTCAACCCATCACATTGATTTTAATAACTATTTTAAAAAAAATAAATATTATTATTATCAAAAACTATAAAAACAATTATTTACATTTGTTCTATTGTTACTATCATTATATTTTTTTTTAAAAAAAAAGAAATATATACTAGCTGCTGGTCAGACAAACTTTACAACATAATAAGAAAAAAAAAACACTATTCTTAATTGAAATATTTTTTCAATCTTTTATTATTAAATCAATTTACATTTATAATATACCCAAGAATTCGAAGATTAATATCTCTTTTCTTTAAAAAAAAAAAACATAATAAATCTGATTTACTAGATTAACACATTTTAACCGAAGATTTTTTTTTTTTAATTTAATTTAGTTATTTAAAAAATGTCTACTTTCACTTCTAATGATGATACTCCATCTATGGATGCTATTCAATCAATAAGTGTTGAATCTTTAACACCTATCACAAGTATTAACAATGATACAGAAAAGAACAATAACAATTCTTTAAAAATAAAATCATTAACATCAGTTGTTTCAAGTGAAGGAAAGACTCCTTCCTCCTGGGATTCCAAAGATGATATTTTATTAAGACATTTGAAAGAAATTAAAAAATTAGGATGGAAAGAGATTGCCCAATATTTTTCTAACAGAACTCCCAATGCTTGTCAATTTAGATGGAGAAGATTAAGAAGTGGTTCTTTGAAACATAAGTCCATTGCTCAAAATATGGAACTTGAAAATGTTAAAATTCAAGGTGAATTAAATGTTCCTACCAAACATATTTCCTCAAACAGTATGGCAACTGTATCAAAAATGATTGCATCCACCCATGAAAATAGACGTGGAAGTAACAGTAGTTTAACCAGCAATAATAACAATAATAATAATAGTAATGACAATAATAGCAATTTTAATGCTATATCTCAAACAAGCAACTTTGTGACAAAAAAGAAACCAAGATCTAGATCTATTCCAACATCATCTATTTCTCCAAACTTGCGTCAACAATCATCAGGCAAACAGCAGTTGCACTATGCCAATATAAATCAAACTTATGATTCATACACGCAAATGACCCCTCCCTCTCACAACTATAGCATGCCATCAAACAGCAGCAATAACAATAATTCTACTTCTTCTAGATATAGAAAAAACTCTCTAACTACTACCCCTCCATCAAATGGATCTCTCTCTTCACCAAAATCTCTGTCAACTGTTTATCCAATAATAAATGATGAACAAATAGGTTACATACCAAAGATTAAAATCAGATCCAGAAGAAACTCCACTGTCTCTCTATCAACAAGACAGCAACCTTCAACAAATATGAACAACATGTCTTCCACCTCTGCCTCTTCCTGTTTTTTGGATAACCCACAAAGTGATTTCAGAAACAGAAGCAGAAGCAATAGTGCCAGCAACACTGTCATCAGCATGGAGAGAAGACTCTCTGTCCTAATGGGTTCCACAAACTTGCAGTTCAACCAGGTCTCAGGTGGCGCAAGCAATGGTGGTAGTGCTCATGGAAGCAGAAGAGGGTCCGGAATGGTTTACTACAATCCAAACTCAATATACAATAACAGCAACAGTAGTTTTGTGAGTGGGAATGGGAGCAGTAACAGTGTTCCTAATTCCAACCATCCAACTGGAGTCAGCAAAAGAGATGAAGATGTGGCTATTGAGGATGACTAATGACAATATGATTTCAAAATAATATATATAAAGAATTATATATATTTAACAAAAAAAACAAATAAATAAAATAAAAGGATATTAAAGTAAATGAAATGAAATGAAAAATAAAAATTCAATAAGATATTTAAAATTTTATTTGATTGATATATCTTCTTCTTCTTCTCTATTGTTGAATAATTACAAAGTTTGTATATAAGAATCATGAGTTTTAGAATCAACTTTTGGATAAAAATATCTCTCCGTAGGTATTGAGACTATTTCCCAGTCGTTTTTACTATTTTCTTCTATTTTCTTTTGGATAAGTTCAGAATTTTTATTCACCAATACATTTTCATCAGCTTCTTTTAAAGAAAATTTGAAGAGCTTTGTGAAATTATTCACATCAAATAAAGATATAGTCCTTACCCACTCTTTATAATTCTCATCTTTCTCCCATTTAGCAATAAGAGATGTCTTAATTTTTAATTTTTTCAAACTACTACTATACTCAAAATTGCCTAGTGATTCCAAAGCAAAAATCAAATCATTTTTAACCATTCCTGTCTTCTTACTTATCTCCCAAAAAGATACTTCTGCCAAATCACATTCATCAATATTAATATCTTCCACCAAAAACTTCATCAACCTAAACTTGTAATATTTCCTATATGCTAGTAATCCAAGATCTGAGAAAGGTTTTTCTGGAGTACCAAAATTGCCCCATTGGAGAATTGATAACTGATAAGAAAAATGGATCAAAAATTGACCATATTGGAAACCCGAATTAATTTCGTTTGTATCATCATGACAATCTTTTTTCTTTTTATTTTTAGGTATTGTCAATATACAGGATAGATTCCAGGAAGTTGAATTTTTTTCTCTTGAAAAATATCCTATAAACTTCTCTTTTTCATATACCACAAAGAACTCAAACTTGATAATATCATCTCCGTTGTTTAACTTATGAGAGATGAAAATTTTACCCAGTTTCGTCAAATTCTCACAAATTACTGGATCCAGTAGGCCATCAAGTCTTCTTATATATAATTTCAATAATTTGTCAATATAAATCACACTATCATCATCTACTTCTACTTCTTCTTCTTCTTCCTGCTTTGTTTTAAAAAAATTCATGGGACAGCCATTGATCTGGCAATGGTAGTCGAACTGGAAGGGGTCTCTGAAACATTTAAAGCAAAACCCACAAACATATCCTCTTGCACCACAATTAAAAAAAACCATATCAGAAATGAAAACCTCGTCATTGGCATTGTTACAGATATCACTTTGATGTTTTGAAAGTTTTTCAAAGAGTGAAATATCTTGTTCTGTTAAAGTTAATTTCAAGTCTCTTGTTATTTTTTTCTTTTTCTTTTTATTATAATTATTTGCATATTCTTGTTTGTGACTAAACTCCTTTTGTAATTCAATATCAAGGTTTGCTTCTTCATCTTGCGTCAGACCAAGCAATGTTGAGAAATCATTTTCAATTTTTACTTCATTATTATTGTTTCTTGACGATCGTATCCTTTTTGATGTTTTTAAAGAGCTTTCTTCTTCTTCAAAGCAAAGCCCAGTCAGATTTGGATATATGTATTTAGCCAAAGCGTTGTATTTAAGTATTATTTCCATACTCAAAAATACAAGATGGTTAAGTTATATAAAACTTTTACTGGCTTGATTTTTTTTTTTTTTTTTTGTATTTTAAGGATTTTAGGTTACGCGTTTTTTTTATTTTTAACAAATTTAGTTAAATTGAAAAAAAAAAAAAATCGGTCTTGAAATTTTTGGTTAACGGAGAAAGAAAAAAAAAAACATTTGGTAAATGACGCGTGACTACCTATAATAAAATAAAAAAACTATTTGCAGTATATGTAATCAACATTTTAATGATAATGTAATTATCAAATAGTTATATTTTAAAAAAATAAAAAATAGAAACATTATAATCGTATCATTATATATAATTAACTAATTAATTTATTTTATTTTTTTTTTTGTTTGTTCATTACTTCATTTCACTGTCATATATTATTCTTCATCATAATCATTATTGTCATTATAAAGTGAAACTAACATCACTTCCTGAATATTGTTGTTGTTGTTGTTGAGTTTGGTTTTGTTGTTGTGCCCTTTGTAGCAATGGATGTTGTTTATATCTTTGTTGTTGCTGTTGCTGGGTTGTCGGCAAACTTAGTCCTATCATACTTTGTGTTATAGAAGAACTAATTGAATGTAAAGATGTAGCTGATTGCATTGATCCACTAGTAGTCTGTGGTTGTAATTGCAAGTTTAAACCTGGTGGTGGTTGTTGTTGCTGCTGTTGTTGCAATAAGATGGAAGAAGCAGAAGGAGTGTTTGTCAGCTGTGGTCTTAAAGATTGGTTTTGTTGTTGTGAAGATCTCAATAAAGGGTTTGTCAAATTTATGCTATTATAGTTCAAAGCATGAGATGTTGTTATAACTTGTGGTTCCTTCTCTAAATTACCACTATTTGTTAACCCTTGCAAATAACTCATACTTGGTGCTGCAGGTGTGATGTTTCTAGGTGGAAAAATCCCTTGTGGTGGTTTTATCAAATAACTAGATTCATCTTGCATACCATTTTGCAATAAATTATGTTGTTGTTGTGGTTGCTGTTGTTGTTGGTTTTGTAAATGTTGTGAATATATGGACCCACCAGTTGATAAAGGTGCTTGTTGGTACACAGTTGTTGAGGCAAAAGCTTGGGAAGGTGAGTTTGTTGATACATTATTATTCAATTGTGTTGCTTGGTTTTGTCTTCTGACACTCAAATAAACAGGATCAGAAATCTCATATAAATTCAAAAATGAACAAAGACTATTAATTGTTCTTTTATATTGAGGAGTCAAATATTGTTGTTGCCAAGATATTTCAGAATACTTGCTCCTTCTGTCCTTGAATAAAATCAATTGAGTATATATCTCTAATACTTCAGGGTCATTAAAATCTAAAGATGGTTGAGAAGGTTGTAAATAAGTTTGTTTTTGTACCATTGGTGCATGATACCTAACTAAATTAGATGTTTCTGGTTGATAATTTTGCTGAGTGTATTGATATCCTAGATTATAACTAGAAGAGTGATGACTTTGTAAATCTTGTTGTTGTTGCTGTTGTTGTGGTTGTTGACTGATAAAACTATTATTACCATGTGACATTAAACCATTTGCTGCTGAAGAAGCCATTGATGAAAGAGACATACTTGATGTATTTCTTTCCAAATTACTACTCTCATGTGCTTGTTGAGAAGATTGTTGAACTTTTTTATATTCAACTCTCAATTTTCTACCATTCATTACTTTCCCATTTAAATTTTGAATTATCAAATTTGTGTCCTTCAAATTATTAAAATTTGCAAAAGCTAAACCTCTAAAAACGCCATTATCAAAATGATAATTAAAAGCGTATGGTAATGGTAAGTGTAAAGATTCTATGTATTGAAGCATTTGTTCTTTTTTAATAGCAAAAGGAATGTTTTTTATCACAACTGCTGTAGGAATAAAGTCTGAAACAGGTTGATTCTTGTTTTCATTATTGTTTTCAATCAAGTTGCTTATTGACTCATTAGTTGGGTTATTATTGCTCATTTTTATTACTCACACTTTGGTTTACTGCTTAATGTTCCCTATTTCAAATATATATATATATGTAAATATATATATAATGAATCTTTCTATATGTTAAAAACTAAGCAGATTGGTTTGTTTAAAAATAATAATAATAATATTCTAATATATGTGTGTTTTCTGTTTTTTTTGATAATTATTTTTTTTTAACACCTTTTCCTGTCGTTTGAACTATAAGTTTTTTTTCTCTTTCTGTATTATTTTTTTTTTTTTTTGTAAAAGCTTCAAAAAAAAATTCTTACTTTCAAAGGGGAAAATAAAATCTTTTAAAAAAAAAAAAGAAAAAATATATATTTTATGCACGTTTTCAAACTGGTCGGGTAAAGTTACTTTAGAAACAAAATGACAGTGTTTAATATTATAAAAATGTTTTATCAATAACAATGGTTATAACAAGTTTATCATTAATATTTATTTTATACTCAGCTACGAACATATATTTAAAAAAAAGACTCTTCATCATTTAATAAATAATAGAAATCAAAAAAAAACTACATTTCTTTTTTGTGTTTTTTATATAGTTTGAATATCTCATATTTTCTAATTTTAATTGGATACAGTAATTGCCGACCAAATATTTTTCTAAAAAAACAGAATAAGTTTGAATTATTTTAAAGTTAAAATAAGTTTAAATATATACTACTCCTAACATTAAAATCTTGATTTTTATTTTTTATGTCAAAAATTTATGAAATTTTAGCTTTTATTAGGAAATAACAGGCAATCTGGCCGAGTGGTTAAGGCGTAAGATTAGAAATCTTTTGGGCTCTGCCCGCATAGGTTCGAATCCTGTGGTTGTCGTTGATTTCTTTTTTTGCAATTTTTTAAAAAAAAATTAGGTTTAATTAATTGTATAAAAAAAAAAGCTTTATGTTGTTTTAATATATTTTTTTTTTTTTAATAATAATATATTTAATCATCTTCTTTTGCTAATATCAATGCTACTCTAGAAGGAATATAAACTTGTAAATAATTTGATCTATTATTCCAACGTGAATTAGTAGTGAAAAATGAACAATCTTCATCTATTCTTTCATGACCACCAAATTCAGCTCTATCAGAATTTAAAACTATTTTATATTTACCTGCAGTCTCAATACCAACACGATAATCTTCAAATGACTTTACTGGATTGAAATTAAAAATAAATAACAAACCTTTTCTTTCAAACGCAATAACTTTGTCATGTTCATTTTTCAAGGACACATAAGCTTGATCTGAATTTAGCCACTTGTATTTAGCTTCACAATGATTCATAAACTTATCAAACTCATACAAATGCTGATATCTCAATAGCTTATCATTAACTAAATTGTACTGTCTTCTAGCGTAATGGTAGGATTGATTATTTCTTTCTGTTGGAAAATCTAACCATTCAGGATGTCCAAATTCATTACCCATAAAATTCAAGTAGCCTTCACCACCTAAACTCTGAGTCAACAATCTGATTAATTTGTGAAGAGCAATTCCTCTGTCTACAATACTGGATAATGGTTGTAAAAGAGACATATCTGTATACATACTTGCATCCATTAACCAAAAAGCCAAAGTTTTGTCTCCAACCAAAGCTTGGTCATGAGATTCACTATAAGCAATAACTTTTTCTTTATATCTTCTATTTGTTAAGTTTTGAACAATACTACCCATATCCCAATCCTCATCTATTACTTCTTTCAATAGTTTGATCCACATATCAGGAACAGCCATATTTAACCTATAGTCAAAGCCAACTCCTCCAATTGAAATATCTAAACCCAACCCTGGATAGCCAGATACATCTTCAGCGATGGTAATACCATTTGTAATCATCTCATGAACAAGATCATTTGCTATCATTAAGTAAGCTAAAGCATCTTTATCTACAAAGGAGTTAGTACTTAGATATTCATGATAATCACCACTAAATCCAAAACCAGATCCATGATGTTCATATAGCATTGAAGTTACACCATCAAATCTGAAACCATCAAACTGGAAAACATCAACATAGTAAGCCAGATTACCCAATAAAAATTTTAAAGTTTCATATTTTGAATAATCAAATAATCTACTATCCCATAAAGGATGTTCCCCTTTTCCAGAGCTTAATGAGTGGAAATATTGGTGATCTGAACCATCAAACATGTTAAGACCATCATTGATGTTTTTGGATGCATGAGAGTGGACAACATCTAACAATACTACAATTCCCTTTGAATGGCATGTATCAATCAAACATTTCAAATCTTCAGGAGAACCAAATCTTGATGATGCGGCATAGAAACTTGTCACTTGGTAACCAAAACTAGCATAGTAAGCATGTTCCATAATAGCCATTATTTGAATGCAATTGTAACCTAAATCAACAATCTTTGGTAAAACATTCTCAATAAAATTGTCAAAAGAGCCAACTTCAGGTTCAACACTTCCAATACCAATATGAGCCTCATAAATTTTCAAATCTACATTATTGTGTGGTCTTTCATGTTTAAAATTATATTTAAGATTACTTGGAGGATTCCAAAATCTTGCTTCAAAATTTGACCCATATTTTTTTAAAGTTTCTTCATCAGGGGATGTTGCTCTTTCTATATGAGTTGGTAATCTGTAAATTTTTTCACCATTACTCAAACAAAATAAAAGTTTCACTTTAGAGTTATGAGCAATAGCAAAATCATTAGTTTCTTTTAAAGGTTCTAGTACAATTTCAAAATGACCAAACTCACTAATTCTTTTTAATTCATGGCTAGTTTCATTCCAATTGTTAAATTCACCAATTAAAAATGCTCTTTCAACATTTGGGGCCCATTCAGTAAATTTAATGGTCTTTGTTTTATCATCTATTTGGAAACCATAATCTTTATAACCAGATCTTGCAAAATCAGTAAGAGTATTTTCACCATGAAAAGTTATTTCATTTTTAACTTTTTGATAATGCTCATATCTTTCATTTATAACAGGTAAAAAAGATTCAATATAAGGATCAATAGCTAATAGTTTTTCACTATCAAAGCCATATTTTTGGTGGTTTGAGTTTTTAAAATCATATGATTCAAAAACAGGTTTAGGATCTAAGGTTTGAATAGACATTAATATTGGTTGTTGTTTTTTTTTATGTTATATTTAACCACAACTAAAGTTTATTCTTTGGTTTAGATAATAGTTTTTTTTTTTTGTTAAAAATAATAATAAAAATGATACTATTTATTATAATAAAACTTTTGTTTCTTCTTTTTTTATTTTTTTAACTTCATTTATATACACATTTCCAAAAAAAAAACAAGAAAAAATTTATATAATCAAGGGGCCAAAGCAAAAAAATTTCCACCTTGATAATTTTCATCTCAAAAAAAAAATATTATTATTAGCATTTTGCTGTGGGGAAGATAAGAAATTGCCAAGAATTAATTCCGCAAAAAAACAGCAAAGAAAAAAGTTTATTTATATTTATCACGTGAATTATTTATTTTTTGTTTACATTTCTATTTTATTATTGAGTTTTTTTATTTTTATAGTAAATTTGGATTAATAAAAAAATAAATATTCAATTACAAGACCTGTTAATATTCAAGTTGTAAACATTTAATTTGCTTTTTTGTTAAATTATTTATACATTTTGATTTTTTAAAAACAAACACTTATGAAAATGTATATATTAATAATAATCCATTACCCCTATAAACTTATATTAAATAAGCACTATCAAAAATATAAATTAAGATTAAGATAAAAACACTGATACAATAAAACAAAGTTTAAGTAAAAATGTTTGCAACGTTAAAAAAATAAAACAAAATAAATAATTGATCTTATAAACATCTTTTTTTAATCAATACACATTTCATCTTCATTATCATCAATCTGAGGTTTAAATAGATCTATAGATTTAAGCTTTTTTGAAAAATCATTTGCTTGTATTATTATTGGTAACGATTTTTTCCTACCATTATTTTTTGCATAATTTAATGACGATCGTCTTCTTATAATTGGTCTTGAAATTACTGTATCAGTTCCAAAATCGAAGGACGCACTTTGTCTATTTTTTATATTTAAAGAACTGCAACTACGGCCTATAGAAGACATTCTTCTTTTAACAGTTGAACTACTTTCTCTGTAAGAAAAAGAATTTATATGACTACCCTGAGTACTATTTGAACTATCTAGTAAAAAAACAGAACTACTAGATTCCACTTCCAAGAAGGGTGTTTCCTTTCCATTTACAGTTAACATAACAGTTTGGTTATCAAAGGGAGAAGGTGAATTGGATAATGAAACTTTTTCTAATTCCCCACTTAAAACATCAGCTGCATCATCTTCATCAGATCCGTTTTCATTATCACTAGAATCTGATTCATAATATGGGTGATCTTCCTCTTCTCTTTCAGAATCATAACCATTAGGATAAAATTTCTCTCTGTAAGGAGTTTTAAATGAATTTAAGCGCATAACTTGTTGAACTTTTTCATTATATTCATCAATATCATTTTCATAAAGACTAGCAGCCTCAGTATTAAAAGGGTCATCAGGATTTGGCTCTTTTAAAAGACCTGGAACCATCCATTCAACAATATTTTTTAATTCATAGAGGGGACTCCATTTACTATTTAAAACATCTAAACATATGGATCCAGAATTTTTCTCTACATTTGGATGATAAATTTTATTCATAAAACAAACAGAGGGAGATTTGTAGGGATAACCGTCAGGTATTTCAACCCTTAATCTGAAATAAGATTTCTCATAAACAGAATCTTTAGGCCCCTTAAATTGTATTTGAATAACATTTAATTCTGACTCATTAGGAATGATGACTTTAAATTTTTTAGTTTTGTATAATTGTTTCAAATCTTTTTCAATTCTTTTAATTGTGTCTAAACTCAATTCTGATCCTTTACTTTTAATATTTTCACTATCACCATTTGAAGAAGTAGTATAAGAATTTTGAGAATAAGTTATCATTATAATTCAACAAGAATACAAAAAAAAAAATATAATTAGTTATCTTGTTGAAACAAAAAAAATAATTGTATATCTATATGTAATTATATTATCAACAATCTGTAGAGAAATAGAATGGGTGATTTCAATTTATTTTTATATTTAAGTAACAAAGAAAATAAAAGAAATATTTATTTGGTTTTATTAAATATTATTAATTTTTTATTTAATAAAAATAGTATAAACTATTTTCTTTCTTTATTATAATTTTAATTACTTCATTTAAGCGAGCTAATTTATAAAAAAAAATTAATAAAAATTTGAAAGGGAGAAAAAGTTAAGATAAAAGAAAGATAAAAAAAAATAAAATAAAGGCAGCAGGGTAAAATTCTAAGACATGATAACATTTTAGTCACATGCTTATTTTTAAAAAAATTATTAAATTTGGAATTTTTTTTTTGTGATTTTTAAAACATCGATAAAACAAAACTCTTTTTGTCCTTCTACAAACTTTTTACTTATTAAAAAAAAATATTTAATAATAAGTTTTACACAAACGTTTTTAATTTTAATCAGTTTTTTTAAAAAAAAAAATAAAAAAATAAAAAATAATTATAAGTAGTACTCCATACATTAACAGGTCTTAATTTATTTATATAAATTATAAAGATAGAAAAAAACAATCACAACAAAGAATCAATCAAATCATTTCTTAACACAAATATATTTTTCAATAAACCATTAATCATAATAACAATAATAAAATGTCATTTTGGGGTAAAAAAACACATAACCAATCGAACCAACAACAGTTTAAAACAAGTTTGGAATATTTAGATAAATTAACTGAGCAATTAAACAAAGTAGACAATAGTATAATATTAAGTAGCTCTTTTAATAGCAGCTCGTCTGAGTCTGAAAGCAACATCATAAATATATTAACAGCAAATAATTCTCCCATTATAGCAGCAACAGTAAATTCTAATAATGATGTATTAGCAATTGGAATAAATAAAGAAACCAATACTGAAAATGTTTATAATCATATTGAGGAAATTTCTAAATGCTTATCTGAATTGAAACGATTACTTTTAGATGACAATGGGAATTCTTTTGGTGAAAATGGATCAAAAAAAGATTTTTCCAGTAATAACCATGAATCTTCTGGCAAAAATAATACTGACAATAATAAAGATATTAATCATTCAAACAACTTATCAAATGGCGGTGTTGGCAGTAGTGGCAATGTTGCCAACCCTTCATTGACAGGAAAACACAATAACTCAAACAATAGCAACATAGCCTTATCTTCAATTTCTGGTGAGTCAGGAAAATACTCTTCCTCCTCCTCCTCTTTTTTCCCAGGAAATTCTAATGCGGCTAACATTCAAGATCTTTTTTTCAAAAATGGTCTTTTAAACAAATTACTTTTGAAATTTCCTATTCTAGATTTTGAGAGTAGAAAAAATATCAGCATTATATTCACTAATGGTTTTGGTAAATGCATAGATAACAAATTTGTATATGTTGATTATATGAGTTCTAAAACTGAAACAATGAACCTTTTATTAACAATTTTGGAAAACACTACTCAAAGCTTTAGTAATAATGTGGAGATATATCTTGTTATTGGTTCTATTTTAGAGGAATGTTTAAATTTTGAACAGCTATCCAGAGTTGTACTAAACTTGAACTCTACAACAGATATTATTTGGAAATTATTTTCTAATTGTCTTCTGCCATCATTTGAAATATCTACAGAATCCTTCCAAATCATTAATTTAATTTTTTTAAAAAATCCTAAATTGATTAGCAATGAATTTTTTAATAATAAAAACAATTTAAATAAATTTATTAAAAAGACTAATGAATTATTGAAACATGGGAATTATGTTACTAAGAGACAAGGTGTTAAATTATTATCTACAATGATTTTAGGAAGAGCATTTAATCAATTAATGACAACTTATATTAGCAATACTGATAACTTGAAAATTATTATGATCCTTCTTAACGACAAATCAAAAAATTTACAAATAGAAACGTTTCATTTATTTAAAGTATTTGTTGCAAATCCAAATAAAAATAAACCAATATGTGATATTTTAATTAGAAATAAAGAAAAACTTTTAAAATTTTTTGAGATACATTTTTGCAATTTACAAGATATGAATTTGAAACAAGAAAAGGATTATATTGTTCATATATTAAAAGATTTGCCAAGTAGTACTCAAAAGCAACACACAGAAGAATTGCTATCAGATATTTCCAATTCTTCTATAAAGGATTCGCAAGAACAAACTAAAGAAGAATTTGTTAACGTAATTTGATATAAAATAACGGCAATAAAAAATGACAGTTACAAAATGGTTAAACTAAGTGATAATAAGTTCATGCTATTGATAGGAAAAGTAGAATGACTTGTGTATATAAAAACAATCAAAACAACAATTTTTAATCTTTTTTAAATTATATTTTCAATATTCTCAAAGCTTTTCATACTCTCTTGATGATATTTCTACTTTTTCAACTGTGTCATATGGTACAGCTATCATTCCAAGTCGTCTCTCTATAACAGACTGTTCTCCTTCATAATTTATATTCTCTATAGTTTGATCTAGCAACAGATTCAAAGATGTATCACTAGCAGTTAAAATTCCTGTGAGTTTCCTATATGTGTAATGCTTTTTCACCGGCTTTATAGTAAGTGTAAGAGTTGCACCTATAAGTTGCTCTAAAGATTCTATTGATGCTGTATTAGTCTTCATTGGTTACATATATACACATATGTGTATAAAAGTATATAAGGAAGAAAAAATTTACACCTCACCTTTTTTTAAGAAAAAAAAAAAGAAAAAAATATTATAAAGGTTGGAACTTTCGTTTGCAAAAAAAAAAAGATAAAAAAATTTCACATTTTTTTCTAAGAAAAAAGTATAATTTAAATAAAAAACCCATAAACAATAATCTTTAAATAACAGTACTTACAATATATTTCATTGTTTGCCTTTTTGCAAAAGAGTAAATAATAATCTACTAAATATACATATATATATTGAACATGTCAAAAAATACTAATCAATCTTTACCATCAAGCAGAATGACAGAGGAATCTATTATCACTTTAGCCGTACATGATTATGTTAAACAAAGATCTAATATCCAGGAGGTATTTAACTTGACAGAACAAGATGATTTACAAAAAATCCAAGAT
Source organism: Hanseniaspora sp. CRUB 1602 (assembly GCA_030573575.1). NCBI lineage: Eukaryota > Fungi > Ascomycota > Saccharomycetes > Saccharomycodales > Saccharomycodaceae > Hanseniaspora > Hanseniaspora sp. CRUB 1602. The sequence continues at coordinate 73,849 of JAJMDL010000019.1, read as the reverse complement.
AAAGTCTTGAAATTAAAAGAAGAACTTGCAAAATTTAAATAATATTATATTTTATTTTCATAAATACTTAAACGCTCATCAAATGTGATTTCATTCCAAGTAGGTATACCTTCAATATTTTTATCAAATTTGGGAAAACCTTTTTGTTCCAAAACTATACCACTTGCTATATTACCAAATACACATGCTGCATCATAATTGAAACCAGTCAATATCAATGTTGTAGCAAATGCTCCAATAAAGGAGTTTCCACATCCAGTAGCATCAACAATCTTGCTTTTAGAATTTTTGTCATGATATGCTGGATAATGAGTGAAGGATTTCTCTTTATCATTGAAAAATAAACATCCCAATTTACCACATCTTATAACAAATTTGTGTTTATTACCAATTGATAATTTTTCATAATTAGCAAGAAAAACTTTTTTTATCAATTCCAAAGTAGGATCAATGATTAACTCACCTCCTTTAACCAATTGCAGAAATTCTTCGCTGTTTGGTGAAAATACAATATTAAACCCTTTTTCTTGTTTATAATATTGCAATATTTTCAAAATGTCAGGTAAGTATTCCAGTTTACAAAGATCTGGTGTAGGTTCCCATACATAATTGTAACATTTATATAAACCTTGATCATTAATTTTCAAACCTTCAATAATTTCTTTACATCTTTTAGGAGAACAAATCAAATGAATTATTCCTATTTCTTTTTCACCCAAACTTATTATATCTTCAGCAACAATTTGTAATTTTGGAGTTTCATAACGAAACAATCTATAATCACCATCATACTCATTATATCCTCTAGTTGTTAATCTGTTTTTATTGTTTCTATAAACTATACCTGCATTCCATGGATTAATCAAAGGCTTTATGGCATTATCTGGGAAATCACTTCCACAATCGATAATAAATTTAATTCTTTTAGAAAGATCAGAAGATTTATTTTGGAGAATACTGTTTTTGGAAGTAGCAACAATAGATGATCCTAAAGTAGAAAAAAGACCACCTCCACCTGGTACATCCAAATCTACAGTATTTTTTGTTTTGTTAACAATCTTGTCAATTATGAACATACCATTAGTAGTGACTAAACATTCACCATATTTATCATTAAAATTGGTCATTTTTTTATTAAAAAAACAAGAAGTGCAAAAAAAATTATATAATTAATAATGGTTTTTGTTTACTTTTTCTATTGAATGTATATTCTTATCAATTTTTTTTTTTAAATAAGATCAGTTGTTACAACAGAAAACATCTTCTAGTAATCAAAAAAAATAATAGCGGTGGGTGGTTTCGATCCACCGACCAATGGGTTATGAGCCCACTACGCTCCCACTGCGCTACACCGCTTTATTGTAAAGAAAGAAAATAACAAGTGATTTCGCCCAGGATCGAACTGGGGACGTTCTGCGTGTTAAGCAGATGCCATAACCTACTAGACCACGAAACCTTATTAAATTTTTCTTAAATTTTTTTTTTGAAAAACAGATAGACCACGCAAAAGATATCTATTTTATAATATAATTAATTAAATTTTTCAAAAAAAACTTTTGTATTTTTTTGTTAAAAAAAAAAATATTAATATACTAGAAATTGAATAGATAGTATGGAAAAAAACAAAAACTTTTTCTTTTTGAAAATAAATAAATACATTTTTCTTTCTTTCTCTCTCATAGTAATAAATAAAGTACATTTAAAACTCATAAATTTCACTTATAAACTCAATATAATTTCTGTTCTTAACTGAATCACTTTCAATCTTGTAATTAGTAGCATCCACAAATTGTTTACAATCACTAATCATAACTGATGGACCACAACATATTACCCATTCTCTAAAATCTGCTGAATATGATACAAATTCTTCTTCTGGTGCTATTGATGATACTACAAATCTATTATTATATTCAATATCAAATTCTAAAGATCCTTTATATTGATTTAATTGAGTTTTTAAAATTTCTTTTTGCTCCTCTTTAATTTGGTCATCATTTCCTGTAACATTGATTTTCAAGAATAATTGTGGAACACCTATAAATTCAGAGTCAATTAAATTTTCCAAGAAATCGACTATAATAAAAGCATCTTCAAATTTTCTAATACTCCAATATAAAGAAAGTAAATCAGCATCATTTTTTTTCTTTTGATTTATAATTAAAAGTGTTCTTAGAATTGGTAGTGCAAAAGAAATTCCACTTCCTCCAGTGACAATACTTACTCTTTTCCTCTCTGTTTCTTTAAGCATACATTCAATGGATTCATTAGGATTAAATAATCCAACAAGGTTCAAAGGTGTGTTAGGCTTGAAAACATTATTAAATTTACTAAATTCATTTTTTTTCAGTATTAATTCATTGCTGCTTACTAAAGTGTATGGATGGGAAGGTTTTAACCAATATTTCCAATTGAGAATGTTTGATTCATGTAATCTTAAATGTGAGCCGGGAATAAGTTTCAAAGGCAATGGCTCCTCATTCATAAAATCACTATTCAAATTATTAATTTTGTTATTTGTGAATTTAATAATTTTCAAACTTCCATATTCTTTAACTTCTTTAACAACAAATGGATCGTCACCATCAGCACCACTATTATTGATAATCTTATTTATCACCATAACAAGTAAGAATCCAGTGTTTAATATACCAAATGGTGTAAAAACATGAGGATCAGCATGCAAAATGGTTAATATGATAAATGAAAGCATACCCAATTGATGAATTAAATAGAAATTTTCATAATGTCTTCTTCTATAATCCGTCAAAGATATGGCTAATAATATAAACGTGATGACAAATATTATTAAACCGATAAAATTCTGAGGTTTAAATATTTTTTTAAATAAAACACTTGTGATTAACCATTTGATAATGAAATAAAAACTGTGAACTGTTGAAAGAACAAGTATGAAAACAGAAAGCCATACATGTAATCTAATAGAATCTAAATATGTCATAAAAATAAAGTAATTACTTCTAGGAATGACTAAAAATAAGTTTGTAAAAGTCAAAACATAAGAAAGTCTAGCAATTTTTTTAAAATAAACTGACATTTTAGTAATTTTAAAATCAAAAAAATTGGCTGCAAAACAAATTAATAAAATTAAAGGAATATGTAGATATGGATTCAAGTTTATAAAATTATCAATAATTTTTTTAATTTTTAAATTAAATTTGCTGTTTTTTTCTGTTGAAGATCTAAACATATTAAAATAATAATAAATTTTTCTAAAAATAAATAATACAATTAAATAAACAGCCATGATTTCAAATATTAAAGCACCATAACTCAAATTTGCATAATGTGAGTTATGAGTATTTGTTTGATTACTACTATCAGCATCATGCCTTTTAAATACTGAGTTCATCTTATGTTTTTTTTTATATATAAAAAAAAGAGAGCTACTGGTTATATTCAAAAAAGATAAAAAAACAAAAAAAAAAGTTTCGATTAAATTATATATAACTTTAAATAAAAATCATCAAAAAAAAAAAAGAAAAGAAAAAAAAAAATTCCTTCAGAGTTTTTAATAAATAATTTATTTACCCGGATATTGTTAATAAATCATTTTTTGAAAAAAAACTTGTCATGTGACATTAACAGTTTGTTTACAAAAATTGATAAGCGGAAAAGGAAATTCTATCTTTTTTTTTTTTCTTTTTTTATCAAAGGAAATTAAATACCACTATCAAATAATAATATTTTACAAACAAATTAATATTTTTTTTGACGCAACGAATGTGCCGTTTAAATGATGATTTTTTTTTTTTTTAAAATATTGTAATATCACAATTTATAGACAATTGAAAAATTATTTAAAGGGGAACATAAGTATACAAAAAAAAAAATTTTTTTTTTTTTATTTTTTAATTTTTGAATTGTTGATTCTATTTTTAAATTATCTAAGTATAAACCAAAACAAATTATTCTTTACCTGAAGATAATTATTATTTATTTTTTCTTTACAGAGACTTATTAACTCTTCTATTACGATAAGATATAGCTTTTTGATTCTTTTTTCATTGAAAAACCCTAAAATCAAATTACAAACCATATACATTAGTATAAAATAATAAAAAAAAAAAACATGGTAGAATCAGGTTTAAAAACTAAAACTCCTTCTTTAATAGGTTTATCAGTCAGAAACTATGAACTGGATGGCCATGACTTATCACCTCAAAACTCTGCTAATGAATTAGCTACTGCTGCTTTTTCAAAGACTCAAAACAAAATTCCATCAACAAAAAATATTGAATCCAACAAACAACAAGAAGATTCTTATTACTATACTAAAGTGACAGATTTGGCTAAAGAAGGTTGTTTGATGGATGAATATGATTCTGATATTATCAACTTAAACCCTATTCAAGATGATATTAAGATGAGTGAAGATAAGAGACTTAAGATGTTACAAAAACAAAAGAAATTGAATCACAAAAAACCTGCTGAATTTACTTTATCTCCTACTCATTCTAACTCCTTAGTAAGTTCTACTGATCCTATAGATGGTGGTTTTATCACTCCATCTGCATCTTCTTCAAACATTACTGAGTCTTATCCAATTAATAAAATTAAAAACTCTTTAGGAGAAGATATCAAAAACCAAACATCTATTCCCCATCTTGCTAGAGGTGATTCATACCAAAAAACACAAGAAGTTGATGAAAGATCATCTAGACCAAAAATTCAAAGAAATAACACTTCTGAATACTTGAAAGAATTGAACAGATCCATGTCTAAAGATAGAGAATCTGCTCAAAGAAGAAGTTCTGATGAAGACGCATTCCATTCCGAAACTGAAGGTTTATCTCACAGTGAAAAGAACGGTCCTTACTACTCAATTCCGAAAGAAGATGTCGAAGCTGCTATTGGTAGTTATACTTATGCACCAGCTAAAAGAATTGCATCTATTATTGATGAAGAGGATGAAAATGATGTTTTAATGGAAGATTAGTTTTAAACGAGATGAGTTAATACTAAGAAACTAAAAATAGAAACACATGAATACATACATATATATTAGATAACTTAGGAAAAAAAAAGATTTAATGTGAGAGAAATATTTATATACTTGTGATATATAGACAAAAAAAAATTAAGAAATGTCAGCTTTATTTAACATATTTATTAAAAAAAAGAAACAAAAAATTAATAAGAATTATCGTTTAAATAATTTTATTTTTAAGGTTATTTTTATCCTTGTTTAATCGTGATAAAAAAATTTAAAAATTTTTTTTTTTACAATCTAATTTTGTTCACTAATTTTTAGTTGTCGGGTAAAAAAAAAGAATACTATCAAGAAATTTTTAAAAATATATCAATGCTGTTCTTCAAATAAAAAAAAAAAAAAATACAAAAAAAAAAAAGAAAACCATTAGAATAACATATAGCATATTATTTTATTGTAATAAAATTTCAATAAAAATAATATTAAACAAATGGGAATAGAAAATCAAAGTTCTGATCATGTCCAAGGCTTGAAAAGAAGAAGTCTTGAGCTTGATGATGTTATTGAAAATTTAGAGGATTTTATGAATTCTCAAGACGAAAAAAGTGATTTAGAAGAAGAGAAAGAAGAAAAACTTGATGGAGAAATATCTTTTTCAAGCACACCTTCTACAAAAGATTCTTTTTCCAAGATTGATGTTATTTCAGTTAATGATCCAACAATAAAAGCAAGCCATGGAATTAATGAAGATGCAATAGAATCAAATGATAAAGCTGACATTACTCCTAATATATTGACTTTAAATTTTTCTGGCGACAAACTAGGTAATGAAAGTTCTAGTTTAGGACTTGTTTTAGATCCAGTACTATCAAAGGAATCTGTTTTGAAAGATTCGCCAAGTGAGATTATTGAACTTTCTGATCACGAAAAGATTGATAGCTTGAAAGATGCCGTTTTAAATTTCAATAAAAATGATGATGAAGTGGAAAATTTGAATAATGAAAAGAATTTAAAAATTGAAAATGTGGTTACAGATCAAAATAAATTGAAAACAAAACCTTCAGCTGATCTGTTTGATGACTTGTTGAATGACTTTGAAGATTTAAAAGTAGAAGAAGAAAAAGAGGAAGAAAAAGAAGTTAAGACTGCAAGAGTAGAGGAAAAAGAAGAAGAAACTGAAATTAAAGATTTGAAAAAAACAGAATTGGATACAAACATTAAGAAACCAATTGTTACTATCTTAGATTCAAATGAGAAAAAGAATACAGAAGAAGCAAAAACTCTAGATGAACTAGAATCAGCTTCAAAAGATACTGCTAAAAAACTTGAAAATTTAGATTCTCAACAATCTTCTGAAGATAATCAATCAGCTAGTAATAATGTTTCAATTGTGAATGATAACGAAGATGAAGAAAATATCAAAATTAATGATCTTGAAAATTTAGATGACTTTCCTATTAATGAATCATCTGAAAACGAAGATTTGAATAAAAAAAACATTATTGAAGTTGAAAATGAAGAAACAAAAGGTTTCAATAAGTTAGATATGAAAAAAGATGATGATGTAGTTGAAGCAAACAGGTCTGATAAATCCAAGGAAGCAACAAATGAAGTTGTATCAATAACCAAAATAGATAAAGTTGAACAAAAATCTGCTAAAGATATGGATAATAAAAACATATCTGATGTAAAAGAAAAAGAAGAAGAGATTGTAGAAGAAGAACACACAGAGGAAGAAGATATATTTGCAGAAGAAGAAGAAAAAGAAACTATAGAAGAACTTAAATTAGATGATGACAAAAAAGAAACTGTATATGAATCTAAACTAGAAAATAAAGAAAAAGATAAAATTGAGAAAGATGATGAAAAAAAAGAAATTTCAACAAGTTTAGAAGCTAGTGAGTTGTTTGAAGAGAGCAATAACTGTTGTGATGACGGAGATGGAAATCATACTTGCAAATCTCACTCTATTCAAAAGAATTTAGAAATTACAGAAAAAGAAAATGATGATAGCTTAAATATAGATGATGATATTGATGCTTTATTAGCCGATTTAGACAATATGGATGACAAAGATAATGATTTATTAGCAAAAGAACTTCTTGAAGAGTTAGAACCCAGAAAAGAAACAGATCCAAAAATTGTTAAGAATTATACATTCAAGATCTTTACTTCTTTAGCTAGCATGGATCGTCATATGGTATCTAGAACAAACAAAATAATATCTTTACTTTTAGCTCAAGAGAGAGTAACAGAGAAATTGTTGGAATTATGTGATTTAGGAACAGATTCTGAAGCTAAAAAAGTTTGGTATAGAAAAGCTTTGAGTCCAAATACTAGAGAACCATTATCATTGCCTGGCTTATTCAGAGAAAATATAGAAGAAGACTTGTTTATAGGAAATTATGAAATGATTGAGGAATTCAATGAAGATTCTGTATTGGAAGACAAATTATGGCCAGAATTAATGATAAAAAATACTGAAACTACAACCAATGAAAATAATATTCTTTGGAGACTTTTAGGTAAAAAATAAAACATTTTTTTTATATAAATTAATTTAATCATAAATTATTTATTCATCAGCTAATGATATATGAAAAGGTATTCCGTTTTTCCTTCCCTCATAAAAATAATAGGAAAATTTATTTATTTTTTTAAAAGGGAAAAAAGATACGCTTTAAACAAATATAGGTTGCAAAGAGTGTTATTTCGGAAAAACCAGTTTTTTTGTGTTTAAAAAATAACATTTAAGGGTCGAAATACCCCGCAATCTTTTTTCTTCACTCTTTGTTGATATATATTTTCTTTGTATTGTTTCCCCCTCTCTCACTTTCCTAAATAAATAGAGAGAAAAAAATGTATACATATGGTTTTGCTTCCAAGTTTCTTTTATTTCCCTCCACTTTTTTTTTTTTCTAAAAAAAAATTAAAACAAACAACATAATTTTATTTTTTACTGCCTCCCCTTATTTTATTATATATATATATATTTTTTTTCACTGATAAAGGATTTTTTTGATGAATATTTAAATAAAAGTCTTTTTTTTTTTGAATAGGTGGCAAAAAAGTAAATTCACATATATTTTTAAACAAACTTTAACAAGATATATATATATTCTATTGAATTTATTATCTTAGAAAAAATATGAAAAAACCATGAAAAATTAAAACTATAAATAAATTGTTCTTTTACTTTATTATACACAAACTATAATAAATAACATTATATAAATTTAACTTTTATTTTTAATTATTATTAATATTTTTTTTTTTTTTTTTTGCATGATGAATAGAGATTTAAGAAATCATTTATTATTTGAAGTTAGTACTGAAGTTTGCAACAAAGTTGGGGGAATTTACTCAGTTTTGAAAACAAAAGCTCCTATAACCGTAAAAGAATATGGTTCACAAAGATACCATTGTCTAGGGTTATTAAACAAAGACAAGTATGAAGTTGAAATTGAAAACATCGAACTTTCCTATGATATCTTGCACAGTACCTGTTCAAAAGAAAATGATGATGACTATGCTATTAAAGAAACTATCTTGAAAATGAGAGATAGAGGTATCAACATTGTTTATTGTAAGTGGTTAATTGAAGGTACACCTAAATGTATATTGTTTGATTTAGACAGTGCTAGAGACCAATATTTGAATGATTGGAAGGCTGATTTGTGGGAAAGCAATGGTATTCCATCTCCTGACTCTGATACTGAAACAAATGATGCAATTATTCTTGGCTACTTGGTAACTTGGTTTTTAGGTGAAGTTGTTTATTTGGATAACCAAAAACATGCTGTTATCACTCACTGCCATGAGTGGTTAGCTGGTGTTTGTTTGCCAATTATTAGAAAAAGAAAATTAGATGTTGTAACCATTTTTACAACTCATGCCACTTTATTAGGTAGATATCTATGTGCCGGTAAAGATGAGTTTGGAAATGATATTGATTTCTACAATAATTTGGATAAGTTTGATTGTGATAAGGAAGCTGGTATAAGAGGCATCTATCATAGATATTGTATTGAAAGAGCCTCTGCTCATAGTGCTGATGTTTTCACTACTGTGTCTCAAATTACTGCTTTGGAAGCTGAACATTTGTTAGGTAGAAAACCTGATGGTATTTTACCAAATGGTATAAATGTTACTAAATTCCAAGCTGTCCATGAATTTCAAAACCTGCATCAAAAGAGTAAACGCAAGATCCAAGAATTTATCAAAGGTCATTTTGTTGGTCATTTGAAAACTGTTGATTTAGATAATACTTTGTATTTTTTCATTGCAGGAAGATATGAGTTCAAAAACAAAGGTGTTGATGTATTCATAGAAAGTTTGGCTAGATTGAATCATAGACTACAAAGTATCAACTCTCTAGTGACTGTTGTAGCATTTTTAATTATGCCAGCTAAAAACAACTCATTTAATGTTCAAAGTTTGAAAAACCATGCTATTGTAAACTCTCTAGAAGAAGGTGTATCTGATATTTCCGATGTCATTAAAGAAAAACTTTTGCAATACACTTTGAACCACAATAGTATTCCAGAGAGTTTAAATGAACTTATAGGTGATAATGAAAGAATTTTTTTGAAAAAAAAAATCATTCCATTAAAAAACAAAGAGTTTGAATTACCTTCCGTTGTCACTCATAATATAATTGATTCTGACAAAGATCCAATTTTATCAAATTTGAGAAGAACCCATTTATTCAACCATGATCATGATAGAGTCAAAATCATTTTCCATCCAGAATTTTTAAATTCTCAAAATCCTCTTTTACCTATGGAGTATGAAGAATTTGTAAGAGGTTGTCATTTAGGTGTGTTCCCATCTTACTATGAACCTTGGGGTTACACACCTGCGGAATGTACTGTCATGGGTATTCCATCTGTAACTACAAATTTGTCAGGGTTTGGAGCTTATATGGAAGACTTGATTGATGCTGACCAAGCCGAAATGTACGGTATTTATATTGTTGATAGAAGATACAAAAGCGGTGATGAAAGCATTGAGCAATTGGCTAATATGATGTTTGATTTTTGTCAAAAGAGCAGAAGACAAAGAATCAATCAAAGAAACAGAAATGAAAGATTATCTGAATTATTGGATTGGAAAAGAATGGGTTTGGAGTACGTTAAGGCTAGAAGCTTAGCATTGAAAAGAGCTTATTATCCAGAAGGATATGAAAATGAAGGATTTTCTTCTTTTGAAAATGACGGAAAAGAGTACAGAGTCGGTAAACCATTTAGTGTTCCTGGTTCCCCAAGAGCAAATAGCAATACCATTTTAATGACTCCTGGTGATTTGGGAACTATCCAAGACGCTAATAATCTTGATAATGATGATTATTTCCATCTATCAATGGATGATAATGATAATTCAAGTGAATAAAAAAAATATGGAAATTAAATATATACTTAAATAATACTAGCAACGATTATAGGTATATCAAAGAAATAAAAAAAAAAGCATTTTAATTAATTATTTTACTTTCATTTAAATCTTTAACTAAAAAAAAAAAAAATTAAAAAATAATACTTATGATTTCGCCCAGGATCGAACTGGGGACGTTCTGCGTGTTAAGCAGATGCCATAACCTACTAGACCACGAAACCTTAGTAATTATTTTATGTAAATTTAAAAAAATAATCGCTACTAATAATTTTATAAAAAACATAGTGTTTTTAATTATAATAACAAGAAAAAATATGATTAAATAAAAAATTGATAATGTATAGTCAATTCTTTCAAAAATAATGATAAACACAACTTAAGCTTATAATTTGTATACATATTCTTCTAAAGATTTATCTAAAATATAATTATTTTTATTTAATTTTTTGCTAGGCTGGATTATTAGAGCAACTTTTAAAGTACCAAAATTCTTGCTTTCAAAAGATTTTCTCCAAATAGACAAGAATGTATTCCATTTAAGCTTTTTTTCTTTTTCAAGTGACAACATAAAACTTTGCTCATAAAATTTTTTGTATGTTGCTTTTAACAAACCTTGACTGTTATCATCGCTATGAGATTTTGAACCATCACAGAGATCTAAAAGTTTATAAAAACGTTCTTTCAAATTTTCAAAATAAAGATTATTAGATTCTTGAAAACATAAAAGAAGCAAGTATTCATATAAGTTTAGATGTAAACTTAATGTTGAATTTATTTCACTGTTAATTTCAAAGGGATTTTCAAAAGGAGTATCTATTACAAAACTTGTCATAGTGGATAAAAAAATCAAATTATCAAAGTTATATTTTTTCAAAAATCTTTCACTTTCATTAACTGCTTCAAGATTCAAGGAAATACAGTTTGAAAGAATTGTTTTAAGTAGTGTATTTTGTGGCACTAAATCTTGATTCATTTTTTTATATCCAGATTCACTATTCAAATGAATAAAGCTTTTTTTCAAGCTAACAATTGTAATATTTTCTTTTTTGAAATCCTGTTTATAATACTTACTAGACCAACATTTTAACAATAAAGGAATTTTTTGCTCAAAATAAGTTTCTATGAGTGTTAGCTTTTGCTCATCTATTTCAACAAGATAATCTTTATACTTGGGGAGATAATTAAACAATTCCATTATTTTTGAATATCTTTTTTGATCGACAGCTGTTGATTCAATATTTTTGGAATAATTGCAATGTAAATTAGAGATGGTTTTATAAAAATCACTAGAATTTATATTATCGAGAAATGGTAGCAAAATAGCTTTTTCAAATAAAATTTCCCAAAAAAGTTCATAAACTTTTGCGTTCCTCATACCTTTCAATATAATATCCAACCTTTTAGAAAATGAATAATGGAGCATATATGTTGAGTGTACTGTTTCCTCTTCTTCAAATAAGTAATTCACAAGTTTGTTTTTAAAATTTTCAGTTTTATTAACATAAATTATCAAAAGTTTGTTAGCTATATCTTCAAATAATGTTCCGCATGCCCAGAAATCATCATTTAATATTGGTAGTTGAAAGATTGTTAAGGGATCATTCTTAAGTAAACAATAACTAAAATATTTACTACAGAACTGTTCAAAAATATTAATTTCTTTCATGAAAAGCACTCTTGAAAAAGCATATAACGATTCATGTATCGATTTGGGTCCATATATTATCATATTTTCTTTTAAGTTTTCTAAAAAATTAAACAATAGTTCATCTTTGTTTTGCATATATTTTATTAAGATATCACAGTACTTCTTACTATAAATATAGTTGATTTGCAAAACTGTTTGAATAAAAAAACATGCATTTATTGTCATATTTAAATTCACAAAGTTTAAATTTTCTTGAAAATTATCATTTTTGTCAATAACCAAAGGCTCATTGTATATTGTATGTAAATGGTCATTAATGTTTTCTTCCATGGCAATTGGATCTAAGTTTTCGCTTATTCTATATTTATCATAATTTTTTTTGACATGACGCATATTGAGGACATTAAAATAAAAAGTTGTTACATCATGGGAACTCATAGTTCCTCACGTTTAAAAAGCTTGGCTGTGCATTACGAAGATATGTTTTGTGCTAATTATTGTTACTATATTCTATTAAATAAGAAAGATCACAGGATTGAAATTTGCTTTGTATTTTTTTTTTCGCATAATCATGATATACTTTGAAATTTTTTTTTTTTTTGTTCTTCCATAAATAAGCTAACAATAATTATCAATATGATTTTTAAGTTTTCTTTCTTATGCTGACTACTTTCTTTAAATAACAAACCAAAAGAGTTTTTACTTTTTTTTAATTAAAAGAGAAAAAAAAAAATTAATTCAATGACATTATATCAAAGAGCTCAATATAATATTGCATCATTTGCAAGGCTTGATCTTGGCCTTCAATTGTTCAAAAAAACTTGTAGAAATAATGCAAATTTTTTTTCTTTAAAAAATACTCCTTTTGAAGATACTTCAAAACAAAATGATATCACAAATGCTGAAGAAAATAAAGATTTAAAAGATCTTAATAACATGTACAATCGAATGTTTGAAGAAACAGAACATTTGTCAAAAAAAATCAAAAAAATAGAACATGATGCTGGTGATTTAGATTTAATTAATGAAGAAATGAATGAGTTTTTTGGAGTTAATAATGATTGTAAAAGTGATACTGAAATAGAAGAGAGAGTTGAGATTAAATCTGCAAGACAGTTTATTGATATTGTTAGATCTAAAGATAGATTTTGTTTAATATCAAAAAGTTCAGATCCCATTTATAATTTATCATTAGAAGATTACATATTCAGAAACACTCCAATAAATAAACAGAATCTTAAAGCTAAATTCACCTCTGAAAGATTATTATTGTATATAAATAACAAGACCTGTGTATTTGGTAAAAATCAAAATCCTTTCAAAGAATTGAATTTAAAATCACCATTATTAAAATCAAATGGTGGTAATTATGATCTTATAAGAAGATTTTCTGGTGGTGGAACAGTAATTCATGATCTAGGTAATGTGAATTATTCATTTTTAACATCAAGAAATCAGTTTGACAAGAAATACTACAATTTTTGTATTATTAATTTAGTAAATAATTATATCTTATCAAAGCAACATTTAGTAGTTTCTAGTAATGCAGATGTACCTTTATTAATGCTAAATGAAAGAGGTGATATTACATGTGATGGTTTTAAGATATCTGGATCTGCTTATAAGATTGCTATGAATAAATCCTACCATCATGGAACAATGCTAATTGACTCTGATTTGAAAGAGTTTAGCAAACTAATGAGACCAAAATTGATTAAAAATGAAAATGCTGAAAATGCTGAAGAACAAGAAGAATTTACAGAATGCAATGATGTGGATAGTGTCAGATCTAAGATTTCAAATTTAAAAGATTTAACAAAAGGTGTATTTTCTGATACTAAAGTTTTTTTAAAATTACTATCAAAAGGATTTAGTTCAATGTTTATTAATGATAAACCAAAAGTATATGCCATTGATCCTACAGTAGTAGATTTAAATGAAGTTTATAATATTGATAAAAATAACAACAAATCTGCTGCTCTTTCAGATTTGCAATCTGATAGTTGGGCATATTTGCAAACACCAGATTTCAAATACACCAACAAGGTTTCTGGTTTTTATTACAAAGTTAAAAGAGGTGTTATTATAGAAACTAATGATATTCAAAATGTTAAAATTAATGAAACTAAATTTGTCAAAAAGTTTTTAATTTAATATATTAAATAAAATTGTTTAGCATATGGTCATGTGACTTTTAAAGTTTTTTCTAAAAATTTTGTTTTGCCATAAACTAAAATTTAACAACACGTATACGTTTGGAAAAAAAAAAAAACATAAGGATACGATTATATCTTTCACGCTGTAAATAGATAAAATAATAGTAATAATTGAAGAAATGGAAAATTAAAAGCCAATAGAAACTTAAGTAAATTTATAAACATACATATTTATATTCAAAACTTTTTCTTATTTTTTTTTTTTTTTTTTTTTAAATTTTAATGATTAAAAGACAAGAGAGTTCTGCTACTTTTAAAACTATAAGTGGAAATCCTTCAAAATCTCCAAATACTATAGGAAACAATTTTTTCAAGTTTAAAACTATAGATTTAAATAATGAAAGATTAAAAGACAATTTATCACACCTTGCAGACTTTCAATATGAACTTTCTGGTGTTGATGAATACCATGAAACATTAATCAATGATGATGAAGATCAAGGTATCACTAATGATTTAGTATATGACAACAGAGAAAGAAGTGCTTCCCCAAGATTCTATAAAAAATTCACATCTTCAAATTTTTTGAAAAAAATATACATTAAATTAAAATACTATACTATTTGGAGACCTTTTTGGACATTGTTATGTATAGGTGTAACTATTGGTGCAATTGCCTCTATTTTACAAATCTTAACTGAATATTTTAATAATGTCAAACTAGGCTATTGTAAATCTAATTGGCTTTTGAACAAGTCTTATTGTTGTAGTCAGAAATATTCAGATAAAAATGGAATCCCAAAAGAGTTTTTAGAAGAACAATGTGTTTTGGATGGCCATTGGAATAATTATTCACATCCTATGGTCGGATTTACAACATATGGTATTCTATCTATAGCATATTCCAGCTTTGCAAGTTTTTTGATATTCAAATTTGCTCCATTTGCTGCTGGTGGTGGTATACCTGAAATTAAAATGGCGCTAAGAGGTTTTCAATATAATCCCGATTTTTATTCATTAAAAACCACTATTATTAAGTGTATTGCTCTACCTTTAACAATTGCATCCGGAATCAATGTCGGAAAAGAAGGTCCTAGTGTTCATTATGCAACATCTGTTGGAGTTTTAATAAGTGAGTTTATGAATAAAACTTTTTCATTTGGCGATTTAAATGATATTGCTACTTCTGTTGAAGAAGAATTAGAAGACCAGAATGCTTCTGGACAAGAGGATAGCAATATAATTAGACCAACTGGGTCATCTGCATCTCTAACTAGAGGAAGACTTAATGCAACTGCATCATCTTCTACAAACATAACTGTAGATCCAAAATCAAGATTAGATAGTCCCGTTTCTCAAAACTTTTTCCAATTATCTGAAAACATGTTAGCTGGAGCTGCTGGTGGAGTTGCTTTAGCATTTGCAGCACCAATAGGTGGTGTATTGTTTGTTTTTGAAGAATTATGTTCTAATTATATTAAATTTAACATTACTGCTATGTGGAAATGTTATTTTATTACAATGGTTGGTATTACTATATTAAAAATCATTAATCCTTTCAGAAATGGGGAAGTAGTTCAATTCGAAGTTAGATACAATGAAAATTGGAGATTAGGTGAGATTCCTGTTTTTATTATAATTGGAATATTTGGTGGTGTATATGGTATTTTAATGAAAAGAATGAATATTTTTTGGATAAATTTTAGAAATTTGTACTTCAAAAATCATTTGCAGTTAGAAATATTATTTTTGACCATCATTACATTTTTGCTTTCTTACTTTAACTCTTTTTTGAAATTTGATATGGCTGAATCAATGAAAATCTTATTTCATGAATGTTCCTTAACAGATAATAATGAAAATTCCATTTGGGATCATGATTTGTGTACAGTTACTAATGAGACAGATCATCATTGGAGTTTGACTTTTATAACATGTGCATCTTTACTTTATGCTCTTGTTACTAGATTTATTCTTGTGGCAGTATCATATGGTTGTAAGCTTCCATGCGGTATCTTTATTCCATCAATGTCTATAGGAGCTTTATTTGGTAGATTATTATCGATTTTAATAGTTAAAATTTTTTCTTTAAAGCCAGGAACAATTATAGAAGGTTCATATGCTGTTTTAGGTGCTGCAGCTGCTTTGACAGGTATGACTCATTTAACAATTTCTTGTGTAGTTATAATTTTTGAATTAACTGGTGCTTTCAATCACATTGTTCCAACTATGGTTACAATCGGAATAACGAGACTCATAATGGATAAATTTGATAATGGTAAAGGTATCGCTGAGGATATGTGTTTATTTAATAAATTTCCTTTCTTGGAAGATGAACCTCCTATAAGATTATCTAAAGATATTAGAGGTGAAAAGATAATAGCTCATGATATTATGACATATGAAATTGTTTGTTTGAAAGAAACAATGCTTATTAATGAATTGAGAATTATTTTACAAAATAACAAGTTTTCTGGATTCCCTGTAATTAATAAAGATAAAGAAGTAGTATGCTATGTTTATAGACAGTTATTAGAACACATCGTAATACAAAACTTGAATGAATCAGTTGTTGATTTGACTAAATTGAAACATTTGGATTATGTTATCAAATCAGTAATGTTTATAAATAAATATGATAATATCTTATTGATTCATGACATTTTTAACAATTTGTCACCAAAGTTAGTTTTTGTTCAAGATAATTTCAAGTTAGTAGGATTAATAACCAAGAAAGATTTAATCAAATTTGAACATGATCAATTCATTCAATTGAATGGCGAAATTGCAAATCAATTTAATTTTAGTGAATCATTAATAAAAAAAATATATAGCTCTTTATATAAGTTAATAAGAATGACTGGTATGTCATAAAGACCTTTTTGTGTTTTAAACAAATAATATATCAACCAATTAATCTTCCTTCCATTTACCTTCGGCTTCATAATCTTTATACATCTTTTTGAAGTATAATTTTCCATTATAATCAAGTAAATTATACAACAAATTCATGTTTTCTTTAATTAATAAATCAAATATACCATACATTGATAATTTTAACCCATTTCTAAAATTATTAACTAATTTTATATTATTTGAGTTAGAAACTTTAATATCACATAGAATATTAATATATTTTAACATAACTGGATATATGTATTTTCTTAGTTCTTGTTTATAAGCTAGAGCATTGGATTTGAAATTAGTTGAAGAATTATTATTGCTATTAGAACTAATGTTTACAGGATCAATGTAGTTTGCAATTAATCTGTTTAAAGATTTTATAACATTTTCAGCATCAAAATGTGATAAGTTTATCAAATATTCCATAATAAAAACAATAAAACTGTTTACTAAATGAGTTCTTCTGACTAACTTAAATTGCTGATAATTTATAATATTGGAAACAATTTTCAAACTTTCTAGTACAACATCTTCATTTGTTTCATTTGCATTAATTGTTTGTATCAAAAATGGAACAATTAATTCAATATTGTATTGTTTCAATAACCAATTTTTTGTTATAACAATATTACTCAAGTTTTGTAAAAAAAGTAAGTTTACAATACTTGCATCTTTAATTAAATTGTTTAATAGTAATGCAAATAATTTAATATAAGTTTCTTCATCATTATTTTTACTTAATTTAGGAAGAATAAAATTTATCAATTCCAACAAATATGGATTATAATCACTATTAAAACCAGAAATCAAATCAGTTAATAAGATTGAAAGATTTGAACTATGATCATTTATAATATTAGTCAAATATAAAGCTAACCCACTTGTAATATTTTGAGCTTTTGAATCTTTTCTTAGTTTTAAATAAATTGGCAAAATTGAATAATAATCTTTTTTATTTATAATACAATATGCCACATAAAGGTTGTATTGCAACTCATAATCAGTCAATTCTTTTTTTTGAGTTTCTATTATTTCAATTATACTATTATTTAAAATTTCATTATCATTGGATATTTCATACAATTGATAGATGTAGTCATAATAAGTAAGAATGTTTTTAGCTTTGTCTGCTTTTAATACTTTTAATAACTTTATAAATAAATTATCAATTAAAGTTTCAATCTTTCCATATCCTCTACTGACTTTAATTATAAAAACTAGGAATGGCATAAGTTCATTATTAGATGTAGTCAATGATTCTGTCAATTCCTTCAAAGATTTGTTCAAATAATTAAAACAAGATTCATCATTTATATTAACAAGATAATTCATCCAAATTTTGTTAAATAAAACCATATTCCCATGATTTAATAAAGTTACAAAGTTTTCTTGTAATTCTAAACTAGTTTTAAAAGTAGGAGATGACAAGAATTTTATTAACAAATCATCAACATTGACTGAGTTGTATAATTTTTCAAGGATACTGTTTTTATCAAATTTGTTAAAAATTTCTATAGGTGTGATTTCCAATAATTTATAAATTGCTACAGGGAAATCTTTATTAGCAGAATTTTTCTTTACTGTGTTAGTAAGTTGTTTAGTAATTTCTGTAATTATAGAATCTTCTTCCCATATATCCCCATTCTCAACTCCATTTTTGTATAACAAATCATCTATCAAATATTTTAAATTATCTAAGTTTGCAAAAAATAAACTGTTAAACAAAGTTTCCAAGTTTTTAGCATCAATGTTGTTGTTTATAATTGTTGTAAAATTTTTTAATAAAAGTAAACTTTCATTTAATTTATTTCCAAAGTTTTGAACAAATTTAGATAGAATATTTTTAACATCAATCTTTAATGTCTCATATTCAATAGATAGCTCAAAAGTTTTGAAAATACAGAAATATGAATATATGTTTTTATAATCAAAATTGTTCATCTGTATTTCAATCAACTTGTTCAATTCTTGCTTATAAGACTCTTTAATATTATTATCAAATGTAATATTAGGAATAATGGATTTACTATACAAATCTAAAAGATAATACAAACTTTCTAAATTTTGGAATGCATCTTGTCCAAATATAGTTTTTTTCAACCATTTTTGTAATTGTTCATTATTTTGAATAAAAGTAATTGTATTAACATTAACCATACCTTTTATAATACTGTTTTCTAAAAATTTACAATCATTAGAAAGCAATTCATATAATTGATAACTTGTTAGATTGTAAACTCTATCACTAAATAAAATATCATAATTAGACATATATTCTAGGTTATTATCAACAATGTACTTGATTAAAGAATCAAATTCTTTAAAATCAATAAAACAATCAAGCAAAGCTTCACATAGTTCTGAATCATCTAATTTTTCAAGTAGCTTTAACATTTGCTCTTTGTATTTGTAACCAATTTCAATATTATTGTTTAGACATTTAATAAAAACGTTTGCAACTTTTTTATCATCCAATTTATTAATAAATTCATTATCCAACCATTTTTGTAGAGTTTCTAGTTTAGGTAAATTATTTAGTTTTTTCAATTCAAAGGTATTATTAATAGTATCTAAACTTTTAACAAAAATATAGGCTTTATCATTACCATCTTCTATAAATTTATTCATAGCTAAATCTAAAATATCTTTATCAAACTTGTTAACATTACTTAAATAACCAATAGAGATTAATTCAAACATACTTAAAAGAGTTTCATCTTCAACACCTTCTGTGTTTAAATTTTCTATAAAGGGAATTAATTTAAAAACTTTATCGTTAAAAAGTTCATTAATGATAAGTTGGTTAACTTGAGTGTTTTTTAATGGAATCAGTTTAAAAATAATAGCATTATTTGAAATAAATTTGTTTAATTGTATTAATTTTAGTAAATTATTAATGAACATGCTATCAACTTTGTTATCATCATCAGCACTATCTTTGCTTTCAATATATGATGTTAATAGCTTGATTATGAACTTTTCAGAGTTTAATTCTTGGAAAAAAATATTAGATTTAATAATTAAATCAAGAAATTTTTCATTTAAAATTTTCACTAAGCTTTTATTTGTAAAATCTATATTTAATAGTAAGTTGTTTAGTTTAATATTTTTCAAAATTGTTATAAAATTTTTGTTGAAATTTTGATTTGATTCATAAATTGCATAAAAAATTTCATAAAGTAATGGGTTATTAACTAATTTCTTATTATCATTATTATTATTATTTATTCTAGATATAAGATGTTCTAAACAAAATAATTCCTTATCTGGAAAATACTGACCTTCATTTTGATGTAAAAGATTGTTTATTATTTCTAAATCATTATCATTCTTTGCATTTTGTTTAATAGCTTTAATAATAGACAAAGAAGACATTTTTTTATTGCTATTGATAAAAGAATTTTATTCAATATCTTTAAAAATATTTATTATTGTTTATAAAAGATCTCTTTGGTGATTATAAATACGCTAATTTATTGGCTCTTAACTGAATAACCACAACATCTATCTTTTTTATTATAATAATAATAATTTTTTTTATTAAAAAAAGGAACCTTGCAAAGAAAAGTTTCATATTCCTGATTTGGTAAAAATATATTTTTTACAATAAACAAGAATTATACAATAAAAAAAAAGAAAAGAAAAAAGAAAAGTTATTAGTTTCAACATGTGACTTAATTTAAAAATTTTTTTATTCTTGGTTTTTTTTTTTTCATTCCTTATTATTTACTTTTTTTTGTTATATCTTTGTCAATAGATTTTATAAAAAATTACCAAATAATAAACACAAGAATTAACCCTAAAACAAAAACAAAAAAATAACAAACTCATACTAATTCAATTATGCCTGAATTTAAAAGTGGTGAAACCTTTGGATTATATTCTAAAATAATAGAATTAACAGAAAATAATGATGTTACAGATGGTCAATTCTTGATGGAATTGTATGAAATTGTTGATGTATATAATAAATCCAACAACAATATTACTGTTTTGAATAATATCATTTTATCTACTGTTATAGCATTTTATTATGATGAAGTTCAAAATCCTGATTTAATAATTAAATTGATGAACAGAATTCTTCCTTTTGATAAAGTTGATGAAATGGATGAGAAGAATATTAATTCAGAAATATGGATTATGCTGTTAAAATTAGTCACAAAAGGGTTAATAAAAGAGGCTGTTTTGTTGTTAACCAACTATATTAATCAGAATTTAAGTAATGGAAATATTGATGATTACAAGATTTTATTAGATATTTTGAACAATTATCCTTTATACAACTTGCATGATTTAAAAATATTTAAAAACTGGAAAAATTTAACCACTGAATACTACTCATACATTTCTAGCAAGTCTGATAACTTTGAATCTAATTTTGTTTTATTAGTTGGTGTTTTGAATGGTAATGAAAAAGATATTAGCAGAATTAACCAAACTTTAAATTATAATTCTCTTCACTGGGGTAGATTATTTTTATCATTTTTCTTATTTTATATTCCAACAAAAGAGTTATTTGATGAATATTTGGTGAAATCTTTGAATTACAGCAACGCAAAGGATGATAAAAATTCTATTTACCAAGATTTTTTAATTAAAGATGCATCTAGAATAATTGCTTATGTACCAATACTAATAGATTTGGATGATGTTTTAGGATTAACTTTTATTGAAACTTTAAACAAGTTGAATATAATTTCTTTAGATGTTGAATTTATGAATTTGATATATGAAAATTGGACCAAAAAATTCACAGAATTAAATAATGAAAATAAGATCAATTTAACAGTTAATCAAATTTCAGTTTTATTGAAATTGATTATCCAATCTTCTTTGCTACTTTCAGTGAAAAGAACTTTTGTAAACAAGTTAATAGATTGCTTGATTTTAAGCAACAAACAGTTATTAGTTTCTTTGAATAATAATGATGTTGAATACTTAATTGGTATATTAAGTAGTTTAAGAATGCCACAAACTTGCAAAAAATTATACAGAGAACTAGGTTTATCTTTATTAGAAAACGTTTCTTTAACAAAAGAAAATGGTGAACAGACTGATAAATCCTCTTTAATAAATGGTCTATCTATTTTAACTAAAGGATTGGAATATAATTGTAGTAATAAAGATAATGAAAATGATATTCTTTCAATAATACTTGAGAAATCAGAAATTATCTTAGAATCAAACTTCAAGCAGTTCATATCATCACCTGAAAGTACAAAAAACTCTTTTACAGATTCTTTTTCTAATTTGATAGTAGATTATGAAAACTTTAACCCAATATTAAAACAAGCCTTTGTATCCTTGAAAATTATCAAAGTATTAGAACAAATTCAAATAACTAAAGGGGATAAAGATTACCACAAGTACTTGACTTATATTATTCACTTATTAAAGTTTGAGCCATTAAACGATAAGTTTAAGATGATTTTGATTGTATATTATTTGAATCCAATATTGATAGAAATAAGAGATTTAAATAAAATAAATGCTATAACTAATAACTCTATTTTACTTGAATTGATGCAACAATTGAATCTATTAATTGTAATATATGAAAATGATTCTGATATTCAAAACTTTATAGAAGGTTTATTGAAACAATATCCAACAGATCAAGAATATGATATTCAAAAATGTTTATCTATATTGATTGAATTATTTGCAACCAAATAGACAGAACTTTTTTTTTTTTTAAAACTATAAATGTATATTTCATTTTTTTTTAATTTATTGAACAAAAAAAAAACACACACACACAAAATTGGATTAAACAAAAAGAGATAAAGAATGTTATTAAAATAGATGATGTACAAATATATTATATATGCATATATAGAAACACAAATAAATCAACTTTTTTTTTTTTTTTTTTGATGATTATACTTTTTGTTTTTAAATATTTCTGTTACAAGATATATTCTGGGCATACAATTTAGATTGTACTATTTAAAATAGCAAAACATTTTTTGTTATGAAATCAATTATAATCAACATCATATGTATAATTGTAGTTTTTTTTTTTCACCCTCCATTTATCTATAATCTACTTTTCTTTTCTTTATTTTTGTTTTCAAAATATTTATTCTTTTATAATCTATTATTAAAAAAAAATAAAAAATAAATTTCACCCTATCATCCAATAGTTAATATTTATATTTATTTTCATTTATTTAAATTAAATCAATATTGAATTGAGAAGACTGTTTTTTTTTTCTCTTTTTCTTTTCTTATTTTAGTATTTTTATTTTATTTCATTTAACAAGTAACATCTTGAGTAGCTCTAGAATTCAACAATAAGGCAACAATTAAACCATATAAACCTAAAACTTCGGCGAAAATCAAAATCAAAATCATACCAACGAATAATCTTGGTTGTTGAGAAGTACCTCTAACACCTGCATCACCAACAATACCAATGGCGAAACCGGCAGCTAGACCAGACAAACCAACAGACAAACCAGCACCTAATTGAATGAAACCAGTGTATAAAGCTTGGGTTTGACCTAGAGAGTAACAGACTAAAACGGAAACGACTAAACCATAAATGGCAATAATACCAGCCATAATAACTGGAACAATATTCTTGAATAATAAATCTGGTCTTAAAACACAAGTGGCACAAATACCAACACCAGACTTAGCAGTACCATAAGCGGCACCAAAAGAGGTAAAGATGATAGCACTGGCACAACCAATGGCACCGAAAAATGGAGCATATACAGGACACAATTCAGACATTATAGATAAACTTGTTTTATTCTTTTAAAAAAATAATATATGTTGACTGTTGAAAAAAATTGAAGTTTAATTAAAAAGATAATGATCTTGGTTTCAAACTTTAGGAGTTATTTTTTCTCTGGTTAGTTTTTATTATGTTTCTTTGTTAATGATTAATAAATAAAAAAATTAATTATTTTTAAAATATTTTGATATTTGCTTTTTTTTTTCCCTTTAATTTAAATGAGTGCAAAATAATAAAAATTTATGAAAAAAAAAACTTACAACCATAGAAAATTTTTTTTTTTTTTTACAACAGCAGAGACTTGTTGCTGCTTTCAAAAAAAAGTCAAGAAGAAAAAAAATAAAGTAATCGGATTTAAAGAAGCAATATTTTCTAAAAACAAAGCATGTGATGCATTAATAAATACAAAAATATTTTAAAAAACAAAAAATATACATACATATATATTTACCATTATAGTTAACTAAAGTTAATCATCATCACTACCGGATGAATCTTGTGAGTCTGATTCTAGGACCATTATAGGTTTTACTTTTTTATTGTTATTTTTAACAAGCTTGTTTTCTGTTTTAGGTCCTTCTTTCTTTGATTCTTGTTTTCCAACTACAAGTTCAATAAAGCTTGTGGAATCTGTTGTCATTGAAATACTTGTGTTGTTTTCAGCAGTTTTATTTTTGTTTTCAGATGTTACCATATGATTTTCTTCTTGATCCAACAAGTCTTTATTAGCATTTTCGTCTTCATAATCACTATCTGAATGAAATATATCATCCATTTGTTCCACTTTATGTTGTTCAATTTTTTGTTTTTTTAATGGTGGTTCTTCTTCGTCTTCTTCTTTAATTTTTGTTTGTTTTTCCTCTTTGTTAAATATTTTACCAAAATTGCCATCTTCTTCTTTTTTAGTTTCTTTTTTAATCAATGGTTTATCATTATTTTTTAAACTATTTAATCTATCTTGAACAATTTTAACTCTTTCTTGTTCTTTCAGTTTTTCTTCTTCTTTTCTTTTATCAATTAATTTTCTTGTTGTGAATTGAAATTTATTTTCAATTTTATCTGCTTTAACTTTTTCAACTTCACTTTTAACAGAAATAGATGGAGAAACTTCTTTTTTAACAGGTATTTCAGTTTTTGTTTTTCTTTTAAACATAGAATCAATACCTCTTAATTTAGTTTTTGGAGCAGTCCATTGTTTCTTTTCAGTAGGTGTGTTACTTATGCTTCTACTGATACTATTACTAGAGCTACTATTTAACTTAGTATTTTCTAATTTTGGTTCTGTTTGACTTTTTTCTGAAATATCTAATGATTCACTAGTTTCTTTTTTAATAGTAGCAGGGACAGTACTTGATCTTTGGATGAGTGTTGTATTTTCTACTCTTTCTGTTTCAATTTGTTTCATTGGAATATCATGATAAGAAAAAACTTTATCATATTTAACAAAAACTTTACTGTATTCCTTATTTTCAATAGCAAAGATGAATAAGTCTTTCAATTCTTGGTTTTCTTTAACCTCTTTCAAAATGTCATCATCATTAATCAAACCTTGAAATCTTAGTTGTTTATATGTAGTCTTTGTGTCTTCTTCAATAGTTAACATTAGACAATAGGTAATATCTGGATATTTATCGTTATATTTTTCATAAAAATTAAACATTGCCTCTCTACATTGATGTAAAGATAGTTGTTTGGGTTCTTTATTGCCATTCAAAAGATCCATCAAAGTGCATCTGGCAGTTAAAGTATTATCATTATCCAGTGGATTAAACAAAGAAGAGTAAATAAATTCAATCTGACTATTCATAATATAAATAAAAGTAGTATATATATATTTCAAATGAAATAATAAATTACGTATTTCTTGTTGGTTCTTTTTAAATAATATGTTTTTATTAATAAAATGTTTTTTTAAATTTTGGTACTTTTATCAACTAACGCGTAAAAAATGATATAGAAAAAATTTATTAGAGACATTACCAAAAAAAAAAAAAAAAAAGTTCACATTGTCATGTGACTTGTTAAAAATAACTATATATATATTGTTTTTAAATGCAATTAGATTAATTTAGTTGTCTCTCTTTACATGAAAAAACAATAATAAAAAGTTACATTTTTAACACTAATTATTAATTTTATAAATAATTTAAATCATTAATCTTAATAAACAAATATTAATAATAATAATGAAATAAATAGAGAAATATAGTCATTATCAGTTATTTTAATAAAAAAATTAAAATATAAACAAATAATAAAATTGTCTTAAACGGGAAATAAAAAATTAATATTTTAAAAAAAAAAAACACAAACATTGTTAACTCCGTTTGTAATTCCGAAAAAAAAAAAACTTATATATTTTTTTAAAAAAAAATATTTGTTGAATTAGAAAAAAAAAAAGAATACTTAGTTAAAAAAAAATAATTTTGAGGAAGTTAGTTTTTTTTTCCTTCCTTTAATGAAAATAACACACAAACAGAAAAGGGGGAACGGTTCAATTTTTTTTTAGTATCTATGTTTTGTTTATATGTATGTATATTTTTTAACTAACAAAGAATTCATATATTATTTTAAGTATATATAAATTAAAACATATATATAAAAACCATCAAGTTAGTTGAACTGTATCTCTATTTCTATTCTTCATTTGTGTGGGTGTGTGTGATTTTGTTCTTCATCTTTTACAGGCATTTTACATATAAATATTATTACAGATTTCGTTTATACAATTTTTTTTCTTAATAGTTTAAACAAATCAATAAACACAACTAAAAAATAATAAAAATAAAACCAAACAAAAAAAATAATAATAATAAAAAAAATATGAATAGTAATAATATTTCTTCTGGTTCACCTCAAACTGATCATAACAAAAAACAATCTTCTAGCCAAGGTACCACAAGACCTGGAATTCAAAGACTTGATACTGAAGTTGAATATGTTACTAAAGAATTACAAAACTATATTGTACAAGCAAAAAATATCATTAATGAGGATGAGGAAGAGGATGAAGATTGTGATGCTTCCACAGATCATACTAGACAAACTGACTCTGCACCAAAATTAACTCCATTGCCAAGCAATGAAAAGGACTATTTTAGTTCCAAAGTTCATTTCTCTAAAAATGATGGTTCATTGAATAGCCATATTCTTGGACATCAAACTCCTTTAAGTAAAACAGTCTCTCCTGCCAATTCCCCAACACCAACAAATGGTTTGCCACATAGACCACAACATTATAGATTCAATACATCTGGATCAGATTTGTTTAATATGCTTGATAAGTTGAACAGCAGTGTCACTACTGATAGTAATAACAGTAGTTCAACAAAGATTAAAGATTTCATTGCTAATGACTCTAATAACAAGAACGATGCCACAAACAGTAATGATTCTAGTGATAGTAATACCAGTAACAATAATAATAATAACAACAATAATAATAATAGTAATGATACTGCAGTAGATTCAAGAATAGCTGATATTCGTAACAATTGTGATGGTAAATCATTTTCAAATTCTTCAAGTAACAGTCAAATAGAAATGTCTGCTGCACAAACCAACCTTTACAATAAAAATAAGTCTCATAATCAATTGAATGATACTGCCCATGGTGTAAGGATGTTGAATAAGGATTTGTTTAATACCAAATTCAAATTGCAAATCCAAAATATCTTAATTGTCACAAAACATTATGATGATACTTTGATTTTTATCACTGCTGAGCTGCTTGAACATATTTTGACTAAATATACAGATGTATCTGTTTATTTAGAAGAAAAAATGTTTTTCAAAAATGAAAACTTGGAACTTGATGAAATATTTAAAAAATGCTGTCATAGTCAAGAAGATATTGAGAATTTTAAGAGTAGAATCAAATATTATGATCAAGAATTTATTCAAAAACACAACAATTTGATTGATTTGGTTATAACTTTGGGTGGTGATGGTACTGTTTTATATGTTTCTAACATTTTCCAAAGAAATGTTCCTCCGGTTATGTCATTTTCTCTAGGGTCTCTAGGTTTCTTAACCAACTTTGAGTTTGAAAACTATCATAAATCATTGGAGAAATTATTCACAAAGAAGATTACTACTAAATTAAGAATGAGACTATCTTGTATTGTTGTTAGAGAATCTACAAATGAAATTATTGAGAGACAAATTTTGAATGAATTGGTTATTGATAGAGGTCCATCCCCTTTCATTTCTAATTTGGAAGTATATGGTAATGGCTCCCTTTTGACTGTTGCACAGGCTGATGGTTTGATTATTGCCACTCCAACAGGTTCAACAGCTTACTCATTATCTGCAGGTGGTTCATTAGTTTATCCTGAAGTGAATGCATTATGCATAACTCCTATCTGTCCTCATACGTTATCTTTCAGACCAATCATTTTACCAGATTCCATGATTTTGACAGTGAAAGTTCCTAAGGATTCCAGATCAACAGCTTGGTGTTCTTTTGATGGTAAAAACAGATTGGAATTGTTTAAAGGAGATAAAGTGTATGTGAGAGCTAGTGAATACTCCTTCCCAACTGTTGAAGCAAAGAAGACAGAATTCATTGATAGTATTAGTAGATCATTGAACTGGAATAGAAGAGAACCTCAAAAATCATTAGGCCATTTATTGAGTGGTAAGAATAAGTCCAAATATGAAAAGGAAATCAAAAGTAAGACTGAAAAGAAAGAAAGAAGTTATTCTGGTGTTGGCAAGAATGGTTTATTACATGACATTTTAGCTCTGGAACAGTTGCAAAAGTTGAGTTCAGATATTGAAGAAGATGAAGATGATGATGAAGAAAAAGCATATAAAGAACTAGAAAAAGAGTAAATAACTACAGAGAAGAAGTGTATATAATTACAAAAAAAAAGAAAGTTTATTAATAGTAAGTACTATTTAAATGGTATAATAGAGTTTATTTTTATAAATATAATAAATATTATTATCTTGGAATATATACAAGTTTGAATTTTTCTTTAAATGTAGCTTAGAATAATAAATATGCGTAAATCTCTTTTTTTGGTTTGGTTTTTATAGTAGGTCATTAAAAATAAATAAGTAGGTCATTAATTAAGAGCAAATTTATTTGGTAGCCTTCATTAAGTAAGCAACCAAATCGTTTCTGTCCTTTTCCTTCTTCAAACCAGCAAAGGCCATTTTAGTACCTGGAATGAATTTCTTTGGGTTTTCTAACCATTGGCTCATGGTATCCTTGTCCCAAGAAATACCCTTCTTGGCTACAGCTTCAGTGTAGGAGAAACCAGAATATTCACCAGCCTTTCTTGTGAAAACACCATGCAAATTTGGACCAACTTTGTTAGCACCACCTTCTTCAACGGTGTGACATTGTAAACATCTAGTTTTAAATAAAGTAGCACCTTTTTTAGCAGAACCTTCCTTAGCCATTTTTTTTATTGAGTTATATATATATAAATATTATACTTAAAGTATGGTTTTTAAGATAATTAATATTTTTTTAAAAAAAAAAATAAAAACTAAAATTAAATAAACAATGATCTAATTTTTCATAAAATAAACCGTATTATAATAAGTGATGAAATGTAACATCATAATTTTCGACATGTTTAACAAAATAAGATATATTACGCTTATATATTTGAAGGTTTTTTTTCTCGAAAAATTTTTTTAAAAATTTTTTTAAAAAAAAAAAAAAAATATAACTTGCGGGATTTTTCCCGCAAATATCGGCCCTGCATCTTATTGGTCTGTTGGTCCCGAAGCTTTCCAACAGTAAAAAAAAAAAAACGTATCATGAGCACATCACGTGAAACATAAATATTTTTTTGATTTGATTTAATTAAAAAATTGTTTATTCTTTAAACAATTTGGTATTAATAGTTAAATTGCTTGGGGTAAAAAAAAAAAAAAAAAACACACACATTATTATCAAATTTCTATATATATATACACATTTTCACACATCCCTAAACCAAAACATAATAATTATTAAAAAGGAAATAAAAACATTATATTTCTCCATGTAAAATTATCTCATTTCATTTTAATTAATTATTTTTCTTTCTTCTTTACCTTTCTTAATCAGCATACTCAGTAAATAACATATTAGCTGCAATTTCTTCATTCTTATCACATGCCAAGTATATTTGAATAACTAGTACTCTATCAAATCCTAATTCACATAATCTATTGATAGCTTGTTTTTCAGATTCTGAAAGTTGTGATTCTAATTGTTGTAATGGGCTTATTGGAGGAGGTCTTGAAGCAGCAGCGGCAGCAGCATCAGAAGATGAAAAGTCAGCAGAACCTCTAACTCTAGCTCTCAAACCTTCCAAACCGCCTTGTCTTTCCACTAGACCAGCCATCTGTTGTAAATACTCTGGGTTTGAAGCAGCTTCTCTGGCAAAATCTTCAAAACCTGGAATTGTGGTTGGATCAAATGATGGATCCATCATACCATTCATTAAAGTTTCTGGATCAATTCCACTTTGTTGAATCATAGATGCAAATTTTAAAAAGGATTCATTCATCATTTCTGGTGGAATGTTTGGCAAAGCAGCAGAACCAGCGCCACCTGTGGAAGATCCAGAAGCAGAAGCAGAGCTAGCAGAGGTTCCACCAGCAGCAGTGAAAGCACCACCAATATTACCTAAGTTACCCAAATTACCTTGTAAACTATCCAATAACATTGATAAAAACATTTCTGGGTTGCTTTGGATCAATTCATTGAATTGTGGTAATCTTTGAGACATGTTTTCCAAGAAAGCTGGCAATTGAGTGGTATCACCATTAGCAATTTGTCTTAAACTGACTAAATCATCCATAGTCAAGGTTATTTGGTTGTCGCTAGTAGCTCCTGCACGACTAGCACCTCTGGAACTGCCACCAACAGCATTAGCAGCAGCAGCAAATAAATCTTCGTCATTTTCCTCATCTTCATCTTCAGCAGAAGGGGCAGCATTTGTGGATGCATTTTGTTGGTTTTCTGTGGCTGCTTGTTCTTCAGATAACAAACCACTCATTAAAATTTCACAAGCTCTATCGGCATCACCATTTGACATTCTCAAAGCAGCCATTACTTGTTGTTCGGAATATCCTAATTCCATGAGTACACTAGCAGATTGTTTGTAAGCGGCATCTTCAGTTTCAGAAGTAGTAACAGAAGTAGGAGCAGCATTAGTAGTAGTAGCAATAAAAGTTGGTGCAGCAGCAGCAGTGGCAGTAGTAGTAGTTGAGGCAGGCTCAGTGGTTGTATTGTTAATTTGAGATTCTGTAGTAGGTTCACTAATAGGATCAACTACTTTAACAGGCTCAACACTTTTGGATGGTTGTGGAGTTGGGGTTTTTGCTTTAACCTTTTTCACTAAAAATGAAACAACACTTTCATTGACTAATTTAGAATCACTAACACTTTGGTCATTCTTCAAAATTGTACCTGAAAAGATCAATTTAATATCGTTTGTTGCAGTATCCAATTTCAATATATTGGCTAGGCTTTCCTTCAACTGAACAATAGTGTCTGTTGGTTCACAATCAATGGTGTGAATATTTTTTTTCAAATCTTTGAATTTCACTTGCATTGTTTTATTTATCTTTATATTGGCTTATATATATATATATGTTTATGTTTTTTTTTTAAATTATATTAACTTAACGGTTGCAGGTTTTGTATGTAGATCTTAATTTAATCTGATCTAATAAACGCGTATTAAAGATATTATAATATTTTGGGCTATGCTATTGTTTTATTAATAATATAAAATATACTGTTAGCTGGTTATTATTATCAATACTATTTATTATAATAATAGAATTTTTTAATATCTATTTTTGTGATAATTGTTTAAATATATATATTTTTTTGTTTTTTTTTTTTTTTTGAATTGTTAATTTTAAATTTTTTTAATTTTTTTTTTTGCCACCCAAAAACAACACTGATTTCAGTGAACACACTATATTTTTATTGGCGATGAGCATAACACACAAGCATTGTCATATCCGATATAAAACAAAACAAAAAAAAATATAAACTTTTACCTAACTAATTCTAATGATTAAATCAAGTTTTTGTTATTAAATTAATTCGATATATGAAATTTGTATTTGTTTAAAAGAAGTATAATTTTATTTTATTATGATTGTTATTATTTAAGAACAAGGAAAATTGAAACATACGATTAATAAAGCAAAAAATATAAAAAACATAACTAATAAAGCTTAATCTTCTTATGTTGTTAAATTAACAAAATATCTATTTTATAATTTATTACAGTAGTTATTCTTTCTGTTGTGCTGCTAAAATCTGAGCCTGCTTTTTGTTTTCTTGTTCTTCAACTAATTGTTCACCTGATTTTGATTTACCAAAAGATCCATCATTTCCAACAGTTATTTCATTTTCAACAAGTACATGATCATAATCATCAGAGGTATCCTCCCAGTCAACAGCAAATTTTAATTTATTATTATTCTGTAGTTTCGTGTGATCAACATTTTTTAAAATATTGTGGAAATCTTTCTCCCAAGAAGATCTCATATCCTCGAAACCAATCTCCCAAATCTTTTGATAAAACTCTTTGATCTTATTCTCTTCATTAATTCTCTCTTCCTCTTCAGCCATCCACTCCATATACTTCAAGTCATCTGTAGATGGTTCATAAATGTGCCATACAACATAATTTGGTAAACCAACAACAGAGAAACCCATTGTTCTTGAAAGTTTACCAAAAGCTTCCGTTTCAGCATGCTTCTTAAAAGAAAATGCTGGGTAATGAGAACCTGCCCTAAATACCTTAGCTTTAGCCATAATAGAAACACCACCAATACCATCCAGTTCCATTTCAATTTCTGGATCACCACTTGGGTCTCTCATGTAAGCTAAATGGGGTCTCCAAGTAGCATATTCTGGATACCCTTCAACAATGACAGCATCATCATCTAATGAATCAGCTAACTGCATACCACCTTCACTCTCCTTCCAAGAATTTAGATCATAAGGTTGAATGTTACCCAGCCAGTCAGGCAATGGTCTCCAAACATTTGGAACAATAACATCTTTGTCATGATGAATCAGATCTTCTAAAATGGTATCTGGCAAAATTTCAACATCAACATCTCTCCAATAAACCCAGGAATGATATGGTTTTAAAGCGACAGATCCTAACCAGTTTCTAGCTCTAGCCATTAATTTTCTTCTTGGTCCTTGAGCTGCAAAACCGTGTCTATCAGAGAAGGATTGACCTATAACTTGGCCAAAATCTTTTTCATAGATTTCAATATTACCAAATCTTTTAAATTTATCTTTATTTTGTTGAAGCTTATTTAACTCATCTTTCAAACAACCTAAAGTATCATCCTTGGAATCAGACACCAAAAATGTCAAGTCAATTTGGTTATGTGGGTATGTCATTTTAGACAACAAATTGAAAAATCTAGGTAGATGTTGTGCAGCATCTCTTAAAGGAACACAAAACACAACTCTATCTCCAGTTCTCCAACCTTCCTTATCACCTTTGGAATCATTCAAATCATAATATTCCACTTGTGGTATCCTACTAAAATCTGGTGTATAATAAGTATTTTCTGTGAAAACTGATAACAAATCGCCATATATGATCAGTGTGGCAAGAGTGGAAATAATCATAAAAACAGATGCAAGTGTTATTGTTTTTTTATTAACCAATTTCTTGAAGGCACTTTTTTTTTTTTTAGTATCTTTTTTTTCATCAAAGGACATGTTACTGATATTATTTTATATTAAGAGTTATTTTTTATTCTTCTTTATAATGCTGTTCCAGATTGTATACAGAATTATAGTTTTTTTATTTCTTATTAGTTACAAAAGTATAAAATAACTTTTAATTCTTTTATTATTATTATTTAATATTGATAATTATCTCTTTTATTTTTTGAAAAAGAAAAACAACACACAAATCTACTTTGTTATTGTATACAAACAGTATATATATATTTTTTTGCCAATTAAAGGTGCAATAATCGGAGTAGTAACAACTTTAAAGAAGATATATTTTTCTTTTAATTTATTTTGTTTGTTAAAATAATAAACACACAGATCAATAATGTTTTCTATAGATAAAAATTATATATATATATTTAAAAAAAAAAAAAAACTTTTATTGTTTCTTTAATATTATGTTACTGATAGGTTGTAACAATGTTGTACTTGGGTGTTTAAATGTTATCTTTGTATGTATATTATATGAATCTAACAATCAAAATAATAACAAAAAAAATAAAAAGTTCAAATAATATGAAACATAAAAAAAAAAAAAATTTTTTTTTTTCAACACTAACAAATTTATCAATTGTAAACAGCTAATGTTAATAGTAGCATAGTAATATAAATTTTTAACAAAAAAAAAACAAGCACGAGCACACGATAAACCAAAAAAAAAATAACAAACAAAAAACGAGTTGATCTGAAAAAAAAAAAATTAAGAACAGCTATAAACAAAGAAATTACAAGAATTTTTTTTTTTACGTACGTACATTATATTCTCCGATTTATAAGTGAAATACTCACGTGTTTAAAAAAATTAATTTTTCGATTACCCTGACACAAACTATATATATATACATATATATATATATTTTTTTTTAAAAAATATTTTATTTGAAAACACATGTTCAAAAAGAAATTTTTTTTCTTTTGCTCAACAAATATATATATTTTTTTGGTGTAGAATTAAATCGGGTTTAACGTTTAAAAGCGAAAAAAAGTTTTAAATTAAATTTATTAGTGTTATCTTTACAAAAAATAAATGTGGTGGCAAAAAAGAATTTTTTTTTATATATAAAATAATTTTTGTAAAAAAAATATAAAAACAAAAAAAACATAAATTTGTAGTTAATTTCCTAATTAAGAAAAAGTTTTTTCAAAAAAAATTTTTTTTTTTACTGAATATAGTAATATCATTAAACATTTTTTGTAATAAAAAAAAACTTTTTTTTACTATATGATATTAATACTTTTCTTTTATTTTTTTTAACTTTGAAAATATGAGGAGGAAAGCCAATGAACAATTTTTTTTTTCTTTTTTTTTTTTTTTAATAAAGAGGGGCGGTTTGGAAACGAAAATTTTTTTTAACACCTAAAACAAAAAAAAGAGAAAATTTTTTTCTTTTTTTTTATAGCTTCTCGTTGAGTTTTAAATTAAAAAAAAATAAAAGGAAAAATTTTTCTTGAGTGTTTTTTTTTTTTTTTGAAGATTATAAATAAAGAAGGAAATGTTGATATCAAAAAAAATTTTTTTTTTAAAAGAATGATCATATTACTCTTTATTATTTAAAATTATACTAAAAGAAAAATATAAAAAAAACAAATACCATTCCAAACACTAAATAATAATCATAATGGCTGACGAAGAACACGTTTTTGAAACCGCTGATGCCGGTTCCTCCGCTACCTTCCCAATGCAATGTTCCGCTTTAAGAAAGAACGGGTTCGTTGTTATCAAGGGTAGACCATGTAAAATCATTGATATGTCCACCTCCAAGACCGGTAAGCATGGTCACGCTAAGGTCCATTTGATTACCACTGATATTTTCACTGGTAAGAAGATTGAAGATTTATCTCCATCTACCCACAACATGGAAGTCCCAGTTGTTAAGAGAAATGAATACCAATTATTAGATATTGATGATGGTTTCTTATGCTTAATGGACATGGAAGGTGACACCAAGGATGATGTCAAGGCTCCAGAAGGTGAATTAGGTGACACTTTACAAGCCGCTTTCGATGAAGGTAAGGAATTAATGGTTACCATCATCTCTGCCATGAATGAAGAAGCCGCCATCTCTTTCAAGGAAACCGCCAAGCAAGATTAAATTTAGTGTTTGTTGCTTTAAATATTAAACAATAACAAAAAATATAAAACAAAAAAAAATAAAATAAATAGTGTTTTACTACATTTAATCAACCTGCTTGCTATGTTTCTTTGAGATTTGTAGGTATAATGAATATGAAAAACGAAAGTTTTATCTATATATTTATATATTATAATTTATAAAAAAAAATAAAAAAAAATCAACAGTAATCAAACAGTAAATACAGATTATAAACAAATAACATAATTTTTAATCAAAAAGCATTTTTCTTCCATTCCTTTCTCTGTTTTTATTTAAAATTTATTTAAAAATTTTTTTTCAATTGCGAGATTAGGAACCCTATTTTAAGTTAAAAGATCTTCGTTAATATAATTGAACAAATTTGGTTTATTGAAAATGAGAGAGAGGATATAAATGATTTATTAATAATGCATTGTTTTGAAAACAAACTGTACATACATTGAGGTTAAATATTTGATTATAAGATTAGGTTTTTACAATTAGGCTCACAAATAATAAAATACTTGCATTCTTATCTATTCCATACAATCAATGTGTTGATGTATTATTATTACTATTATTTAGTTGCAGTTTTTAAACTAGTTAATTTAAATATTGGCATTTTGCATCTTTTCTTCTACTCTTCTGAATACACAGATTTTATTTAATCCTTTGTAATAATATTGGTTGATTATTTATTCTTCACTGCAATATATAATCAAACCATATATCATAACTCTATTATCGTATCTTTATTTAAAAATAAGTATACTCTGCAATATTACAAAACATAGAAATTAATAAATTTTTTTTAAAAACTCAATCCACTTTTTTCACCTCTTTAATACTATTTATATACTCATTTGTTTAACTATATATTAATTATAGTTTCTTGTAATTTTGTGTTTAACATTTCCTATCTCTAAATTGTTTACATTAACAAAAATATGATCCATTTCCAAATCAGGAAATATAATTAGATTTTTTTTTTCATTTTTTTTTTTCGAATTTTTCTTTCAAAGTTTTTTTCCACTTCCAAACACGCGTTAAGATACTTTCAATAAGAAAAAATAAAGAACAAATACATAAAAAATTTAGAGTTTTATCTTTTATTTATAAGAAAAAAAAAAGAAGAAGAAAATAAACAACCAGAAACAGTCTTGTTTGAAATTTAAATAATAGTAAATCTAATAGTTTTTTTATTCATAAAATATGGCTGATAACTATGATTCTATCTTTAATGATAGAGCTAGAAGATTTACTGATTTTTTAGAAGAATATAGTGATTATAAATCTCAAATTCAAGCTACTTTAATTCACAATGCCCAACTTGATAGTTTTAATCAAGACAGTTCTCCAAACAAAGTCAAATTCTCTTGTGAAATTGCAAGCCATTCTACCCAAGATGGGGATGATTGCTGTGAACTATTACATCAAAGATTAGTCATTTCTTTAGATGATTTGAGAGATTTCGATAGAAGTTTTTGGCAAGGTATGCTTTATGAACCCCATAATTTTATTCCTCCTGCTGAATTTTCTATTCAACAATTAATCCAAACAGATGTATTTTTTCAAACAACTTCTGATGGCTTGAATTTATCTTTTTATAAAGGAGCTTGGAAATTGAGTTTTAAAGGTGCTTTTGCTTCACACAATCTAACACCAAGATCTTTACATTCTAAACATGTAAATAAATTGATATCCATTCAAGGTATAGTAACAAGAACTTCCTTGATCAGACCGAAACTAGCCAGATCTGTTCATTATGCAGATGAAACAGCAAGATTTCACTACAGATCTTATAAAGATGCTACCACATCTTTAGTCACTCCTTTACCTGGTTCTGCTTCTACTGCAGCTTCCGCAAACAACAACAATAATATTAATGAAGATGGCTTTGACAACAACAACAATAATAATAATAACAATAATCAACAACAACAGCAACAAGGTGCATTTGACACAGGATTGACTTCTGCAATTTACCCAACTGAAGATTCTGAAGGTAATAAATTAACAACAGAATTTGGTTTCAGTGAATATAGGGATCATCAAAGAATTACTTTACAAGAAATGCCAGAACAATCACCAGCTGGTCAATTACCAAGACAACTGGAAGTCATAATTGATGATCCTGATTTGGTTGATAGTTTGAAATGTGGTGATAGAGTCGCAATTGTTGGTGTTTTCAAATCTTCCGGTGGTGGTGGTTTGATGGATAAAAAAGGTGTTATGGGTCTTCAAGGTTTCAAAACATTTTTGCTGGCAAATTCCATCTGGCCATTGCATGCTAGATCAACAAGTGTTCAATCTTCTGAGTTAATTACTGAGAGTGATGTTGAGAATATTGTTAAATTAGCCAAGTATAATGAATATGTAAAGAATGATAATCTGTTCAACTTGTTATCTAGATCATTAGCTCCATCCATTTACGGCCATGATCATATCAAGAAAGCTGTTTTGCTAATGCTTTTAGGTGGTGTTGAAAAAAATTTAGAAAATGGATCCCATCTAAGAGGTGATATCAATATTTTAATGGTTGGTGATCCCTCCACTGCAAAATCTCAAATTTTAAGATTTGTATTAAATACTGCTCCACTAGCTATAGCCACAACTGGTAGAGGTTCGTCAGGCGTAGGTCTTACTGCAGCTGTCACTTCTGACAAGGAAACTGGTGAAAGAAGATTGGAGGCTGGTGCAATGGTTTTAGCTGATAGAGGTATTGTTTGTATTGATGAATTTGATAAGATGAGTGAGATTGATAGAGTTGCAATCCATGAAGTTATGGAACAACAAACTGTCACTATTGCTAAAGCTGGTATCCATACAACTTTAAATGCTAGATGCTCTGTTATAGCTGCTGCAAATCCGATCAATGGTAGATATGATACAGATAAGGATACTAGATACAATATTGCTTTACCAGATTCCTTATTGTCTAGATTTGATTTGATGTTTATAGTAACTGATACTACAACACCACAAAGAGATAGACATATTAGTGAACATGTTTTAAGAACTCATAGATACATTCCACCAGGCTATGTTGAAGGTGAACCTATAAGAGATAAATTAAACATTTCTTTAGCTGTGGGAGAAGACTTGTTGCAAGAAGATAAAAACACTTTAAACGATGATTCAGCTGGTGTTCTTGGCGATATTGAAGATTATGAAAACATTAAAGGTCTATTTGATCCAAATGATGCTGAGAATCAGAAAATCTTTGAATTTACAAAGGAGTTGGGAGTTGCTTTTGAAAAATTCAATCCGCTATTACATGCTGGTGCCAAAATATCTGTTAATAATGATGATCCTAATGGTACTAAAATTCCATTAATTGTGTCTATCTCTTTCTTGAAAAAATATATTCAATATGCCAAGGAATATATTACACCAAAATTGACAGATTTTGCTACAAAAGAAATTGTTAAGACATATACTGATTTAAGAAGTTCTGATCATGCAAGATCTGCAGTAACAGCAAGAACTTTGGAAACTTTAATTAGATTGAGTTCAGCTCATGCTAAATTAAGATTATCTCATTTAGTTGAAGAAGAAGATGCTATTGTGGCAAGAGATTTATTAAGATTTACTCTTTTGAAAAATGATTTCAAACCTACTATGAAAGAATCATTAGTATCAGTGATTAATAAGAATTTGAATAAAAAATCTCCAACTAAATCTCCAAGAAAGAAACAAAGAATTGGTGCTGATGCTCCTCTTCTAGGTAAAGCTCAGTTAGAATTTGATGATTTGGAGGAAGATAAGATGAAACAAATTGAAGATAAATTAAAAAGCGATTTACTAGTCACTCCAACTAAACAAAGAGAAGTATTTGCAGAAAAGGATAATAATACAAGTAATATTACATCTCCTAAGAGACTATTTACCTCTGCAGGATCAGCTGAAGGCGATGAAAATGAGGAAAGTCTTGAAAGCTTTTATCATAAATACCAAGCCTCAACAGGTGATATTGAGTCAAAGAGATTAGAAGAATTTAAAGCCATATTTAATCATCTAATGTTTCAAACAGATCTGTTTGAACCGGATGGTTGTGATTTAAATATTCTATACCGAAAAGTAAATGAAGAATATCTTCAACAAAATGAAGATGCTGAGCCATTTACAATTTTAGAGTTTAGAAGTGTTGTTACACATCTAGAAACTAGAGATGTTTTGTTTATGGATTCAGAATTAATGAAAGTGATGAAACTTTAATTTTAGGTAGAAAAAAAAAAGAATTTATATATTGTAAAGAAAAAAAAGACTAATAATAATATAATAAGAAACAATTATAAATATTTTATAAAAAAAAGACAAATATATATATGAAGTATTTTTTTTACTGTATAATATTTAATAAAACATATTAAATTTTAACAAGTAAAAAAATATCACGTGAATTACCACGTGAAAAACACTCGATCTTGTTTAAACTGAGAGAGAAAAAAAAAATTTTTTTTTTTCTCAACATCTTTTTTCTTTCTAGAAATATATATTCTTTTCTTCTTTAAACAGTGGCAAGATTCTTTATACTTTTGTATATTCATATATTTTTTTTTCATTTTAGTAAAATCGTAAGAATCACGAAAAATTTGCCTAAGATGATAAGTGGCAAAAAAAAATTATTCACGAAAAAAATAAAAAAAATACAAAATACTCCTACTGTTAAATTATCAACATTTATTTTTTCGTATTTATTCTTTATTTTTTAGAATATATAATAGAACCATAGAAGTTCACCAATAATATATAATAAAAAAAGTTTTTTTTTCTTTGAATCTATTGTTGTTTCTATTTCACATAAACAAAACAAAAAAAAAATATTATGTCTAATACTGAAATAAAAGTAGAATCTTCTTTGGTTAAAAACTGGAAGCTTTTGCAGGCCAAAAAGACCGTTTCCAAACCATATATTACTCCATTTGTTCCATTTTATGCTGTTTTCTATTACATTTATAACAACCTTTATGATGAATATATTGGTGGCCAAGAATGGACTTTTGTCTATTTAGGTGCTATTTTGTCTTTAAACACATTGACTTATTTAATGCCTGAATGGAATTACAATATTAAAGTTGCTTTCAAATACACCACTGTCAACTCTTTAGAAGATGCTGAAAAAATTTACATTCAACCTACTGAAAATAATGGTTCTGATGATATTGTTCCTATTGAAAGAGATATTGTTAATGGTCAACCACAAGTATCTTTTCTTTTCCAAAAGAAAAGATTCCTTTTAGATGATGAAACTAAAACTACTTTCAGTTCACCAAAATTTGATATTGATGAAAAAAAAGTTTTAATCTCCAAGTATCAAAAAAATACTGGTTTAAAAGGGGACCTTTCTAATTCAGAAAGATTATATGGAAAAAACAGCTTTGATATTCCAATTCCTACTTTCCTTGAATTGTTTAAAGAACATGCTGTTTCCCCTTTCTTTGTTTTCCAAATTTTCTGTATTGCTTTATGGTTTTTAGATGAAATGTGGTACTACTCATTATTTAATTTGTTCACTGTTGTTGCTATGGAAGCCTCTACTGTTTTTCAAAGACTTCAAACTTTGAAAGAATTTAGAACAATGGGTATTAAGCCTTTCCCAATCAATGTCTACAGAGATAACAAATGGACTGAATTACAATCTGATCAATTATTACCAAATGATGTTGTCTCTATTGTTAGATCTACTGATGAAACTGCCTTGCCTTGTGATTTGATTTTATTGGAAGGCTCATGTATTGTTAATGAAGCTATGTTATCTGGTGAATCTACTCCTCTATTAAAAGAATCTATTAAATTAAGACCAGGCCATGAATTTTTGGAAATTGAAGGTGTTGATAAAAATAGTGTTTTACATGGTGGTACTAAAGTTTTACAAGTTACTCAAGATGAAAAATTATCTTCTACTATGGCTAAGACTCCTGACCATGGTGTTTTAGCCGTTGTTACCAAAACAGGTTTTGAAACTTCTCAAGGTTCTTTAGTCAGAGTCATGTTGTTCTCTTCTGAACAAGTCTCTGCTAACAATAAAGAAGCCTTTGGATTTATTGGTTTCTTATTGATTTTCGCTGTTGCTGCTTCTTGGTACATGTGGGTTGAAGGAACTAAAATGGGTAGAGTCCATCATAAATTGATTTTAGATTGTGTTTTGATTATTACAAGTGTTGTTCCACCTGAATTACCTATGGAATTGACTATGGCTGTCAATGCATCTTTATCAGCTTTGGGTAAGTTCTACATTTATTGTACTGAACCTTTCAGAATTCCATTGGCTGGTAGAATTGATGTTTGTTGTTTTGATAAGACTGGTACTTTAACTGGTGAAGATTTAGTCTTTGAAGGTTTAGCCGGTTTAGCTGCTTCTGGATCTGATGATCTATCTTTGCACCCAGCTTCTGATGTTTCTTTAGAGACATCTTTGGTTATTGGTTCTTGTCATGCTTTAGTCAGATTAGATGATGGTGAACTAGTTGGTGACCCAATGGAAAAGGCTACCTTGAAAGCTGGTAACTGGAAAGTTGAAAACAAGACCGTCATATCTCATGAAACTCATGGTAAAGTTAAAGTTTTGAGAAGATTTCAATTTTCTTCTGCTTTGAAAAGATCTTCCACTATAAGTCAACATGGTAAAAACATTTTTGTTGGTGCTAAAGGTGCTCCAGAAGTTATTAAGAATTACTTAGCATCTGTTCCTGAAAATTATGACACCATATATAAACACTACACTAGAAATGGTTCAAGAGTCTTGACTATTGCTTACAAATCATTGGACAGTTCATTAAACTTGAATAAGATTGATAAGTTAGATAGACATAATGATGTTGAATGTGCTTTACAATTTGCTGGTTTCTTAATCTTCCATTGTCCAATGAAGGAAGATGCTGCTGCCACTATTGAAATGTTAACTGATTCAGGTCATAGATGTATGATGATTACTGGTGATAATGCTTTAACTGCTGTTCATGTTGCTAAAGAAGTCGGTATTTATGATAAATTAGTCGCTGAAAGAGATGTTTTAATCATTGATTCCTTTGATAATGAATCATTCACTGTTAAGAATGTTGATGAAACTTTTGAAAAGAGTATTCCAATCAAGGGTGGTTCTTTCTCTGAACTATACGATTGCTATAACTTTGCTATCACTGGTCCTGCTTTTGCACATTTAGTTAAAAACGACCATCCTGAATTGAATAAAATTTTGACTTATTGTTGGGTTTACTCTAGAACTTCTCCTCTTCAAAAGGAATGGATTATTACTAGATTTAAAGATTTAGGTTTTAACACTTTAATGTGTGGTGATGGTACAAATGATGTTGGTGCTTTGAAACAAGCCCATGTAGGCGTTGCCTTACTAAATGCTACTGAAGAAAGTTTGAAGGCTTTAGCTGAACAAAGAAAGATTGAATATTTCAAACAAATGTATGATAAACAATGCGCTTTGTTTAATAAATGGGGTAAACAAGCACCACCATGTCCACCAAATATTGCCCACTTATACCCACCTTCTAAATTGAATCCTCACTACTTACAAGCATTGGAAAGAGAAGGATTTGAGATTACTGATGAAACTAGAGATATGGTTGCTAAAGCTATGGAAAAACCAATTCCTAAAGCTGATCCACAAGGTGCTCCACAAAAAGCTGATATTTCTGATATTGGTGATTTCTTCTCTTCTCAACTAGCTGCTGTTGAAAATGG
This sequence comes from Hanseniaspora sp. CRUB 1602, assembly GCA_030573575.1. Lineage (NCBI taxonomy): Eukaryota > Fungi > Ascomycota > Saccharomycetes > Saccharomycodales > Saccharomycodaceae > Hanseniaspora > Hanseniaspora sp. CRUB 1602. The sequence goes on along the minus strand of JAJMDL010000019.1, from coordinate 30,518 downwards.
TGGTAGTGATGATGATTCTGATAAGCCAACTTTGAAATTGGGTGATGCTTCTTGTGCTGCACCATTCACTTCTAAATTGGGTAATGTTGCTGCAGTTACTAATATCATTAGACAAGGTAGATGTGCATTAGTCAATACTGTTCAAATGTACAAAATTTTAGCTTTGAATTGTTTGATTTCTGCTTACTCTTTATCTGTTATGTATATTATGGGTGTTAAATTTGGTGATGCTCAAGCTACTTGTTCTGGTATTTTGTTAAGTGCTTGTTTCTTGTCTATTAGTAGAGGTAAACCACTTGACAAATTGAGTAAGAAAAGACCACAAGCTGGTATTTTTAACTGGTACATCATGGGTTCTATCTTATCTCAATTTGCTGTTCATTGTGGTACTTTAGTCTATTTGGTAATGGAAATTTATAAGCTAGAACCAAGAGAACCAGTCACTGACTTGGAAAAAGCTTTCGAACCAAGTTTATTAAACACTGGTATTTTCTTGATTCAATTGATTCAACAAGTTTCCACTTTCTACGTTAACTACCAAGGTGAACCTTTCAGAGAAAACTTGAGAAGCAATAAAGGTATGTTCTATGGTATTGTTGGTGTTTTTGCTTTAGCTTTTGCTGGTGCCACTGAATTTATTCCTGAATTAAATGAAGCTATCAAATTTGTTCCAATGACTGAGAATTTCAAGTTGAAATTATCTGTTGTTTTATTGTTAGATCTTGGTGGTACTTATGTTTGTGAAGAAACTTTCAAATACTTCTTCATGGATGATCAACCAAAGAAGATTCCATATTAAATTAAACTGAAAGGTTGTATTATATAAATTAACTATGTTTGTTTTTTTTAAATTTTAAAAAACATTAAAACTATTTAATTGTTTTATTTTATTTTTGTTATTTAAGTCTATAAAAGTGTTCTTTACTTATTTCAAATCTTAATAGCTTGTTATCAGTAACCAATCTATTTAATAAATTTTCAAATTCATCAAGATCAAGACCAGATAATTTACTGTTACTATCATTTAGTATACCATACAATCTATCGTGAGATAAAATTACATTTATTCCAACACCACTACCTATATCATAATTTTTAAAAACTTTTATAATCTCTCTTAATTTTAAATTAAAAATTTTATTAATTTGCTCTTGGGTAGGTTTTTGTAGTTCTCTTTTCAATTCATTTTTTTTGGCAATCTTTAATAAATCGCTTTTTGATAATATCTCTAATTTAAAAATATTCTTTTTTATACCATCTAATCTTATAAGTTCGTTTTCCTTCTTTTTCGGAGAGATAGGCTTATTTATTTTATTTTTTTGTTTTTGTGAAGATCCCAATTTTATTTTTTCCAATTTATTAGTTAAACTAGAGTTTGAATTCACTTTTGTTATTAAATTATCGTTTTTTCCTGTATAATCAATTTCAGATAAGATACGATGAACCAAATTGAATAGGAAATACACATCCTGCTCTAAGATTGGAACAAGATGTTTTTTGAATAATACAACTTTTTCTCTTGGATTTCCATAAATTGAATGTGATTTTTCTTTAATTATAATTGTTATATCATTGTTTGTTTCATTTGCAAAAGTATAAAAAGCATTATTTATATCCAAAGCAGATAAGATTTTACAGGATAAAAATTTAAAACCATCTTTCAACTTAATTTTGATGTTAGTATTTTGCTTTAATTTAGCATTCAAAAATTTTAAAAGTATCCAAGAATCCATCTCTGTTATAAACTGCTCAACTTTTTTAATTATGAAATCATTGAGTATAAATCTATGAATATCTAAACCTTCTACATAGTAATTGAAAACATCTTCAATTTTATCAAAAGTATTAAATTTATCCCACATTCTCAAATTATAACAAAAATCATATTTAACAACAGATTCAGAACTTTCTGTTATTGATGTATCATGATAGCCAACTTGTGAATATATTTGTGTTATTGAGTTATCAAAAATAATATCATTTATATCTATAAAACAAATAAAATGATTATCTTGTGGAATCAAATCTGGATATAAATAAGGAACACTTGAGGATTTTGATCTTAAATGATGCAGAAAAGCATTGTTACTTATAGTATCACTACATTGTAATTTAGTTGTCAACTCATTTATTTTTACACAATGGAAAGATTTTATTAGAGAGTTTTGCTGAATATTGTCTGAAAAAGCAGGCAAAGTTAAATTATAGCCATGAAGATTTTTACCATCATTATTATTAAAGTTTAAAATTTGAGTGAAACCTTCATTATTAATTTTTTCATCTTTCATATAAGGTTTCATAAATTCTTTAAGTAAGTAGAAAATTCTCAAACTTACCTCTTCATTAATAGTTTTTGTTTCAAAATTCAATTCATTTTGATTCCATATTTTGTTATTAAAAATTGAACATTTTTCATTACTTAATAAATCAGATTCATCCAAATATCTTAATTCAGTTTTCATATTTTCCAAATTAACAAAAGATTCTAAAAGAGATATAAATAAATTTTTTTTGTAAATATATTGTGGTTCTCTTTCCATCTCCAAATTTAATTTACTATTTCCAAAATTAATTTTTAACAAGGAATTCTTTTTTTCCAATTCTAAATTTTCATTTTTGGCAAAAGCATTTATTACAGATTTATCTTGTTTGTTTATATATTTGACAAAAGGATCAATTCCTTTAAATATTACTATTTTTTTTCTATCTTTAATAATATATTGAAATAATTGTTTTTGTATAGCATTTATAAATGTTTCAATTATTTTATCATCAGGAGCTGTAGTATCATCAACATTTGTATGCTTTAAATGATAGAGTTCAAGATCTAAAATTCCAATATCTTTATTAGATTGCTGATTCATTTATTCAAAAAAAAAAAAAGAACAAAAATATAAATAATTACAATTAAATAGATAAATAGTTATTTGAAAACAAATTATGAAACTGGTTTATTATTACTAATGGTTTTGATATTAATGTTAAGATCTAATTAAATTGAAAAAAAAAAAACATCAAACGTATATATGAAATAATAATTTCACATATATATATATTTTTGTAAGCATAAAAACTAACTAGCATATTCATTTACACACGTGACCTTTATTCATCATTGCTAGGCAGATTCACTGACATAAAATCATATTCATCATCTTGCTCTTTATCTATAATTTGATTATACACACTTATGGCAACGTCTACAAATTGATCTAAATCTAAAGACAAAGGTTCTTTAACATCTGGTGTAATTAAAATGTATTCATTATTTTCTTGAGTTGAATAGTTAATGTTTTGCTCATAACTAAATTTGAAAACAACATCAGCTTCTTTTTCATATTTGCCAATAATAAGAGCTAAATCTTGTTTGATAGTAGCCATAATACTTAAAGTAATATACCCATTAGAAGTTCTTTCCAAAGAGTCTGATAAAACCATTACTTGAACTGTGTTTGCTAAAACTTCAGTTTCGTTTAAAACACTATTTGGGGGAAAAGTTATCAAAGATCCATTTATATTGGAATAACCCCATTTCAACTTGCACTCATCATTTTTCTTAATAAACAAATGTGATCTATAAACATTGTTGTTACTAATTAATTTGTTCTTGTTTAATGTTTTCATATTTATAGTTTGATTGTTTGATATAATAATTTTTCCATTTATTTTAACCATTTCCCCATCAGATAATTCAATAATGTTACCGTCAATTTTAGATATTGTTGTTCTTAACCTTATAATATTGCCTATCAAAGCTGCAGATCTATAAACTCCTTGTATAATTTCTCCTAGTCCACCATATTTAGTTAATAATGCTGGAAAATTACCATATATATTATAACTTTTGAAAAACTTGGCAATAATATCACTAGCCCTTTTTGTAGTTAAATGATCGCAATCAAAACAATTACAAATAGTAAAAACAAACTCATTTATCAAATTCACAGGGAGTTTGCTGAACTTATTTTCAAAAAGTTCCATTATTGATTTATCTTTGTAATCTTTCCAAATTTGATTTTCTTCATTAACATCTTCTACTAAAAATTTAATACATTTCATAATAGTCCTTTTCGTTATTGGACTAATGCTAGTATCAGTAAAAATATCTTGCTTTGTAGTCTTAAGCTTATCAAAAGAGTTATTTTTAGCATTGAAAGTATAAAAATTATCTAATTTAACAACTTCCAAGTATCTATAAATATTAAAATTCATTATATATTTGATCATTTTAGAATCACATAGAATATATGACGGTATAAGATCAACCCCAAACCTTGTTTTATTTTGAGAAATAGCATCATCATTAATAAAAACATCTTTAAATTGATTACATATTTGATCTACACTCAAAGCTGCAGTATAATCACCATAGTAATCATTTTCATCAATACTTAAAACTTTAAAACCTTTCCAAGATAAAACATTAGTCAATAAAGCATTACTTAGAGAAGAGCCTACAATCATATAATCATATTCTTCCAAATTCTCACTATCCATTGTTAATATATATTATATATAGAAACTTTTATTGTTTAGTCCGAATATACTTTCATTACTTACAATAGCAAAGAAACAAATTATATTTAAAAGAATATTTGTCATAAAAGTAAAAAATTAAAACTTTTTTTTTTTTTTTTTTTGCAAGTGTTTTATTAATCTTAATTACAAATAAGTAATAAATGGAAAAATAAAACGTGACTAGGTCAAGAAAGAAAAAATTAAATTAACATTTTAGTTATCATAATTCATTAATCTTATAATACTAGTATATATATATATGCTAATAATCCTCACCAAATGAAACTATTTCTTTTTTGTGAGAATGCAATAAAATTGTATGTTCAGCTTGAGCAGTCATAGATCCTGGAATATCAACTAAAGGCAAATATTCTTGTATATAACCAGCCATAACCAAATAATCTAGATCATCGTAATATTCTAGAGAAATTTTCAATTTAGGATTAGCTAATATTGATTTATCCAAATATCTCTTACACCAAGGTAAAGAACCAAAATTGTCCCAAATAATTTTTAAAAGCCTATCATTCTTGTCTATAAAATCATTTTCTGGAGCAGTTGTGATTCTTTTAGGGATTCTATCAAGATTAATGGCATAATGAGACCCTTCACCATCAGTGTAAACAAAACCTCTACCTGTTGTACCAAAAGTTTCAATAGCAAAATGTTCAAACTCTTCCATTTTTGTTGTATCTTCATTTTTAACAATAGGAACAGATTTACCACCATGAATGGTGTATGGTCTAATGTTATGACCACATAGATTTCTGCAACATTTAACTGGTAAAATTTCTCCATTGCCTAAATCAACTTCATAAGATTCCATGACTTCTTGAATTTGTTCACCAACATCGCATAATCTAACATCAATACCTGCTGCTTTGATACCAGTATCTGTGGCTGCTTTAACAGCTTGCACCAAAGAGTTATAAGGGTTTTCTTCGCTTGATTTGCTTTGTTTATTAGGCATGATTGTAGTCCACGCAGAATCAATAATATTACCGTTCACATGAACACCAAAATCTAACTTCATAATATCATCATATTTCAAAACAGTTTCATCCCCTCTGTTAGGAGTGTAATGGGCAGCAACATCATTTATACTAATACCTGTTGGAAAAGCAATACCTTTACCTTTATATGTTTCTGGTTGTTGAGTTATATCTGTTGTTGAAGTAAATTTTCTAGTGGCATCTTCTATATTATTCACAATATCAATCAATTTCATACCAACAGTAATCTTTTTTTGAATATTGTTTCTAACTCTTCTATGAATTTCTGCAGCTTGTCTCATATCATCCCATTCTTGTTCATATTTTTCTAATAAAGTATTGTATCTTTCTTCCAATTTGGAAGTTCTATCTAAATGATTATCTTTTTCAAAATAATAGGATGTATCATAATTTATCCATTTACCCTCTGGGTATTTAGTGCCATTTGGATAGAATTCTTCAATAGGTTTCAAATCTTGATTTTTCTTTTTCTTTTTAGATTTTTTACTTTTTTTCACTTCAACTTCATTTATTTCTATAGAGTTATTGGTAGGGTTAAGTTCAGATGCATTTTTTTCAATAGAAGTAGTAGAGGTTTTTTCAACAGTTACAGTATCTGTATTAGAAGACATTCTTTCAAACTAGCAAAAAAAAATTATTAAATTAACTTCAACTAAGGATAGATTTGTAATTGATATTTTTTTTCGATGGGTATTTTTTTTTTTTTTTTTTTTTTTTTTTTTTTTTTTTTTTTTTTTTTTTTTTTTTTTTTTTTTTAAAATTTTTAATTTATACATTTTTTTTCTCTCTCCATTTTCTCTTGCAACATGAACTTTCTTTTTATTCTTTTTTTTTTGACGTATGTATCTGACGTAGGAGTTTTGACAGATATAATTCTCCCCAAAATTATCATCATGTGATACATATTAATTAATAAAAGAAATTTAGTAATATTTATTTGTATTGTTTTTAAAACATTAACTATTATTCTTTTAATAACAAATTAAATTCTAAAACTTTTTCAATAAATGAAAATGGATTAAATTTACATGTTGCTACATTTCTCTCATTAAAAATCATTAATAACTCCTGCTTCTCCTTATCATATTTTATTAGATTAATTTTACTCTTTCTATTCATTTCATAGCCAGAAATGTTAATTTTTAATTTTGTTTGAGAAACAGCTTTTCCATCATCAAAAGTTATCAAGTATACTTTTGATAGAAGATCATAAATTAAAAATTTATTTTCATTAAAATTTAAAATATTGAAATAGTCTGGTGGATCTGTTGAGTTTAAAGGTGCATTTAATAATAAATTTACTCTATCACGAGAAGAGTCTTGTTTTGGTTCAGGTGTCACAGATAAACCTCTACTCATACTACCGCTATCATCTCTCTCTGACATATCAAAATCTGTATAAACCTTTGCATCTTTTATATCTGTTTGATTCTTTTCATCCTCTTCTAGCGGTAATGTTATTGGTGACTTTAATTTTTCAATTGTGTCTAAATCCCTACTTGATATAATAACTTTTCTAATTACTTCACAAGTTTCTAAATCTATCCATTCAAATGTTTCACCATATCTAATTAAACATTGGTTTTTTGTTATAATTTCAAAGCTTGTGATTTGTGGTTTCAATCTTAAAGGTACCACACTTATCGGAATAACAGAAACTGGTTTATTTGTATTAGTAGAGTCTGTATATTCAAAATTCAATAAAGCATAGTTCATTTTGTTTCCATTTTCATTTTCACAAAGAGCCAATATCAGCAACTGTTTTATACTCATATTAACTTGAACACCAACAATTAATTGTGGATATTGGAAAAGTTCAAAGGTGTTTAATGTTAAAGAATATGGATACAAATATCCTTCAGTCATTTCATCAGACAAGCTTCTCTTATTGTAGTATTTTTCATTTTTTGGCAAGTAAAGGATCTTAACAACAGGTTCTTTAAAAATAGAATCCCTTTTAGATACATTCTGAATTTTGTCATTTAAAGGATTACTTTCAAATCCAAAACTTATTTTATTATCACTTGGCACAGCAATAGCACTAAAATCTCTATCTGCCCTTTGCGTGTAGATATCAGTAACATATAATAATTTTTTATTGTCTAGCCATTCAATATCTTTGATAGATCCATTATTCAAAATATTCCAATCCATATCTGCCATATGGACTTCAACCTCATTCCTAAATCTTTTTTTATAAAGTGAGACTTTAATTTGATTTTTTTGAAAAAAAACATTATCATCCAAATGGGAAAATTGCAAAGAAACTCTATTTCCATCATTTATATCTTTCAACTCTTTTGTCAAAAAAATCTTCATTCTTCCAAAACTTGTTAATACTGCTAAATGAGATTTATCAGGAGAAAGTACTGTCTTTTGAATGTATTCTATGTTAAAATAATCATGGTTATCAAAAAGTTTTTTCACATCTAAAACCTCACCATGCTTTTCAATGTTTATATGATCTGCAGGACAAATTTTTAAAACAGCAGGTCTCTTTTCAAGAAGCTGGTTTAAATGATAAAAACACAAAGACTTTGATCTTAATTTTGATTCTTTAATTAAACTTTCATTATTTTTGAAAAATAAGTAACTTAGATAATTAGCTTTGGACAAATTTTTGCCTAACCATTTGGTGTCTTTATATCTAGAAAGGAAAAAAATTGATTTTTCCAGCTCTTCCAAATTAGTTATTTCTTCAAATAAAAAAGTAACAAAAGAGTCAACTTCATCACTTGCTACTTGAATTGCGTTTTTATTTGTAGAGAGAACTGTAGATTGATGAAAAGAGGTGTAAAGATTTTTTGAATGAAATAAACCTAATTTACTTGTAGTCAAATTATCTGATGAATAAAGATTATTAAAACAATTTTTTTCTTTTTTAAGTTTTTTCTTTTCAGCAATGCAATAATCATAAAAAGTAAAATTGAAATAAGGAGTATCATATTTGAGTCTATCAAAATTTATAGAAAATAACTGGTTATTTACAGTATTAGGATCTTTCCCCACAGAGGTAAATACATCACCATTTGATATAAATCCAAAATCATTCTGATCAGGAAATTTTAGACGGGTTTGAATCTTTTCGTATACTTTTTTTGAATAAATATCTTTGTATTTCAAAATCTCCAAAGTTTTAGGTTTATAAAATGCTAAAATTTTACCATTAATATTGAATACCTCGCTGATAAATTGATTAGAAAAATGGTCATATTTTTTCTCAAAATCTATTGTTGCATATTCAAATCCATTGCTTATATCAGACGCTTCATTAATGTCAGATGAGTTATTGGATCTATGAGAGGAGTTATCTATGTTATCAGAATCACTATAACCATCAGAAGATGAATATGCATTATCAAAAACAAATCGACTCATTAGTGTTAGTTTATAATTTATATTTTCAATATATATATATATATATATATATTCTAGGGTAGGCTTTATTACTAACACTTTTTTGTATTTATATATTTTTTGTTGCTTTAATATTATTTCTGTTTCATACAAACTGATAACAGAAACTTAAGGTTAACTTTTTTTCTTATGTGCTTAAAATAAATGTTCGGGTAATGCTATTATTTTTGTTAGTATAATTTTTTTTTTTAAAAAAATACCAGAATTAAAAAAAATTTTTTTTTTTGTTCAACATATCAAAAAAGCATAAACTAAAAATTTAAACTTTGTTATTTATACATATTGTTACTTTATATAAGAGAAAACCAAAAAAAAAAAAAACACTTTTTAAATAATAATAATGTTTTCAGCTTTATTTAGAAATACAGCTGTGTCTAAAAATCGTATTGTTTTGAGTACTTCAAAGCTTTCAATTGTATATAATAACCTACTTTCTAAAAGATTAAATTCCAATGATACTAAAGATAACTCAACAAAACTTGATAATACTAAAAACTCATCTTTACTAAAACTTGATTCTTTACTAGAAGGTGAATTGAAAAAAGCTACACAAAGAAAAGCTTTTCAAAATGAAAATCATTCTACATCTAATGATGATTTCAATAGTTTAAATGCCATTGCTGATTCAGCATCAAAAGTTTTTTTAAACAAACAAATTTACAACAATTTGAAGATCACTAGAGGTATTAAAGGTGGTTCCCAAATTAAAGTTAATAATAACACATCTTCTATGTTGAATAACAACTTGGGTGTTTTATCTCAAAACATATTGAGCACTGATTTAGAAGATTTGTCTTCTCTTGAAAGTAAAGATGAATTTGGAACTTTGAAAACTTCTAAAAAATTAAGAAACTCTCCAAGAGGTAATATAGTAGTAACAAAAAGTTTATCTTCTGGTTTAATGCATTTAACAAGAAGACAACAACAAAACAATTTAAGATTTAATTTAAAGTTGAGAGAAAGACATATGAGACCATCTAAAGTTAAAAGAGCTCAAAAGACTAGAGTAAGTGCTAAGAAGTTTAATGAAGGTTGGTCTGATTATATGAGTGTTGTACATGCTATGATTAGAAGGGGCTACACCTAATTAAGTTATATAAAAAAAATTTAAAAAAATCCAGCTTGTATATATATATAAAATATAAAATTTTTTAAAAAAAAATAAATTAAAATGATTATTATATTTTCATTCTTGATATATTAATGTTTTTTTTTTAATTATTTATTTACTAGTATTTTTTTTTTTCCACAATCTCTCATTTACTATATACCTAATACTTGTAAGTTTGAATATCAGCATTGATAATATCAGTACTTTCACTTCTGTAAATTTGAGTTGGTCCCTTGTGGTCAAATGGATATTTCTTAGAGTATTCATAAGTTTCTTTAATAGCCAACTTTAATTTGCTAATGTTTTCTCTGTCAATTTGATAATGGAAAGCAATTCTTCCACCCATAACTCTACATCCATACTTCAAAGCTTTCTTAACTAAAACATCTGGGTTAATCTTAGCAGATTCTAAATCAATAAACACAAAAGAGGTTTCAGTAGGAGATTCTAAAGGAATGTTTAGTTCATTAACTAAGTAATCGTTTAATTCAGCAGCTAAGTCATGAGAATATTGCAATTTACTCTCCCAACCTGGTTGTATAGCAACTAAAGCCATTGAGGAAATAATACCAGATTGTCTAATACCACCACCAACTTGTTTTCTGAAATGGTTGGCTTTTTTGATAAAGTTTGGAGAACCTAACAAAACAGAACCGATTGGAGCACCCATAGATTTGGATAAACAAACGGAGATGGAATCAAAAATGGTTCCATATTTCTTTGGATCAATATTTTGCTTAACACAAGCATTCCAAATTCTGGCACCATCACAATGTAGTTTGATATTGTTTTCAATACAGAATTTTTTAATTCTGATTAATTCATCAAATGGGGTTACCATACCATGAAGAGTTTGTTCCAAGGAGACAATAAAAGTTGGAGCTGAGTGGATATCACCGTCAGCTCTAATAATCCATTTTTGCAAATCTTCAACAGTCAAATAGTTTCCATTCTTTGGAATAACTGGAGTAACCATGGCTTGAGATAACATTGCCAAACCGGCAGCTTCATGAGTATAGATATGTGCTCTGTAATCACATAGAATGGAGTATGGAGGTTGAACATTTAATAAAGTTCTGATACCAATTTGGTTAGACATAGTACCGGAAGTACAGAAAAGACCAGCTGGTTTACCAAAGATATCGGCAACAGTCTTTTCCAATTGAATTGTGTTAACATCTTCATTGTAGACAGCATCACCAATACTGGCAAAGTTGACAGCTTCCAACATTTCTTTAGTTGGAGTGGTGAAAGTGTCAGATCTGAAATCGTTACTTGAACTAGTGTAAGGTTGCATTTATTTATAGATGTGAGGGAATTTATATTATGTATCAAAAGATGGTTTATATTTATTTTTTTTCTTATCTGAAATCAATTAATTAATTTATTTATTTATATTAATATTTAAAATATTACATATCTTTTCAAAAAAGAATTTTAAAAGTAAAATTTCAATTTTTCAGAAATAAAACAATTATATAATTAAAAAGTGTTAAAAACTTCAATGTATATCTGATGACTCAAATAAAATATGTCTTAGTGGAAAAAAAGAAAAAACCGAGGGAAAGAAAAAAAAATTTTTTTTTTTTTGTTTGTTCAATTATGTCAAACCGCTAGAGAAATATATTACTTAATTTTATTTTTTCTCTCGTAAAAAAAAAAAAAACGGGTGGAATTAAAGTTTGTGAAAAAAAAATTAAAAAAAAAAAACGAATGATCTTATCCGTTGGAAATATACGAAGAGTTCGGAACAAATTACCTTTTTTGGAAAAACATAATATAACATGTGACTAGTCAGGTGCATGTTTTAAAATATATATATATATATATGTTTTTTTTTTCTAGTGTTTAGAAAAATCATATTCTGGAATCCTTTAAAAGGTAAAATTTAGGTAATGTGTTTTTTTTTTAATAACATTTTCTAAAAAAAACAAAACAAATAATCTTAAACAAACCAATTCAATTATACTATATTATAATACTATCATTTTATTTATTTTTTTGATTTTTTTTTTTAACTATGGAGAAAGAAGATATATTCAAACACATTGCTAACAATAGTCTCAAACAAAAAAGAATAAAATCTGATCAATGGCTTAAAAAAAATGCTAAAAACAGACATATACCAATAACTAGAAAATGGAATAAACCTGTAAGACAACTTTTAAATAGTAATACTAGTAATGGAAAAGATATTAAAAATTATTACAAAATAATACCACCATATAAAGGTTTTTATTACCCATGCATGAAATTATGTGATATTACAGGTCTTCCTACAGTATTCACAAATTCTAAAATGTTTGGTATTAGATATTACAATAGTGAAGTTTATGAGTTTATAGAAAATTATATAAGTGCATATGATGTGGAGATGTATGTTAAATTAAGAGAAGGTACATGGGAGAAGTGAAATCAATGATATTCATTTGTATATATGATTATTTATATTTCTTTAATAATTGTTCTTTTCTCTTTTGAACAATTAATTTCTGTATATCAGAATCATTATTTTCTTTCAAAGATTTTATTTGACATATCATATTTGATATTGTTTTTTTTGCTTCAGTTGTATCTTTACTTAAATCAATATTAGTGTTTTTTTTAAAATAATATTCTTCTAATTGTTTATTAGTATTAGATAAAATAGGTTTTATTGTAGATGATGCCATTTTATATGTGCGTGATTTATTTTTTGGGTTTTTTATTATATCTATATATATATATTGTAAAAACGGAATATGTAAAAAAGAATTAACTTTTTTTTGCTAAATCTTAAAAATATGCAGGAAAATTTTGGTCTACTCTTTCTCCTTTTTTTCAAAAAAAAAGCACGTGATAGACGCGTGTTTCATAAAAAAAAAAAATAATCAAAGACAAAACGTAATTTTTTAGAGAGAAAAAAAATTTTTTTTTTTCTTTGTTTTTTTTAAAAAAAGACAAGTCATATCTTTATTTTTCTTTAACAAATATTTTTTTATTAAAAAAAAAAGAAAAACTTTAAACAACAAACCACATTAACTTATATAAATCTGTCAACTATTCTTTTATAATTATACTAAAATAATGGCTAGATTTTCTAATTATAAGTTTATATCATTAGCTGTTACAGTTATCATGCTTATAGTATTGTTAAGAACATCAAATTATAGTGAATCTAATTACAACACTTCTTCTGTTTCCAATGGTGAATCTAATAGTGTAAATGGTGAAACCAAACAACAAACACAAAGTACCGGAAATTCAATCTTAAATACAATTCATGAAAATATTCAACCTTTATTGGACTCTACTTCAAGTAGTAAACAAACATGTGAAGTTGTTCATGTTATTGTAGTTGATGCTGGTTCTTCTGGTTCAAGAGTTCATGTATATGATTTCAACAAATGTTCTGGCAACAAGAAACCTGAATTAATAAAAGAACATTTCAAGATGTTAAAGCCAGGTTTGTCTTCTTTCAAATCAGACTTTAAAGGCGCTGCTGAATCCTTAGATCCTTTGTTGGAATTTGCACAAACTGTCATTCCAACAGATAAGCAATCTTGTTCTCCAATTGTTGTTAAAGCTACAGCAGGATTGAGATTACTAGGTGAAAACGAATCTAAAGCTATTTTGGATTATGTGACTACATATATTGATAGTGAATGGCCATTTAATTTGGTTGGGGAAACTCCTGTTTCCATTATGGGTGGTGATCAAGAAGGTGTCTTTGCTTGGATTACTACTAACTTTTTATTAGGAAACATTGGAAATGGTGAAAATTTGGGTAAAACTGCTGCTATATTTGATTTAGGTGGTGGTTCCACTCAAATTGTTTTTGAACCATTATTGGAAGATGATAAATTTGTTGAAAATGAATACAAATACGATTTAAGTTTTGGTTCAAAAGAACAATATGAATTATACCAATATTCTCATTTAGGGTATGGATTAAATGAAGGAAAAAATAAAATTTACAGTACTATTATTGATAATTCTATTAAAAATGGTCTTGTCACTAAGCAAAGTGTATTGCAAGAAAATTCTAAAATCAAACTAGAAAATCCTTGCTTACCACCATCCACCAAACTTGATAACGTTAAAGTTACATTAGAAGATGGTACTAAAGTTGTAGTTAATTTCAAAAATTCACAAACTGAAGAAACTTTCTTACAATGTAGAGCTGTCACTGAACAAATTTTGAAAAAAGATACTGCTTGTTTAACTCAACCATGTTCTTTCAATGGTATTCATCAACCATCTTTAGTTAAAGAATTTAAAGACACTTCTGATTTATATGTCTTTTCTTTCTTTTATGACAAGACTGTTCCTTTCGGTATGCCAGTGAACTTTAACTTAAAAGATTTAAGAAACTTTGCTGAAATTGCTTGTGGTGGTACCAATTCATGGGAATCTCAACTATCAACAATGACTGATATTTCAATTTTAAGTGAAAATTTGGAATTATGTATGGAATTGACATTCCAATTTGAGTTATTGCATACTGGTTATGAAATTCCATTGGATAGAGAATTAAAAACATGTCAACAAATTGAAGGTAATGAAATCGGTTGGTGTTTAGGTGTAGCTTTAGAAATTTTGAGTGATGATTCAGCTTTCAAATGTGATATCAAACAACAACTTACTAAAGGCACAGAGTTAGCTGCTTCTGCTGCTAATGCTGCATCCAAAGAAGAACCATTAGTTGATGTTGATATGCCTTAATTTATAAGGTCTTTGTAAGTGTTTATTATTATATATATATTTATTTATTTAATTTATATATTTTGATCATATTGTAATAGTAATTAACCAATCATGATTTATTATAATTTATTAGTTATTATTGCAATTAAAACGTGACTTTGATTGGAATTCCTCTTTTCTTTTTTTGTCTTTCCTTCTCCCTTATCTCCATCACCTCGTCCAGTTATGTGTTATGTAATAAGATCTTTTTTTTCAAAATAAATTAACAATTTAAGTGCTCCGACAAAAAAGGGAATAAGAGTTGATAGAAAAATAAAAACTAAAACAACCAACACGATATACCAAAAATTTAATTTAAATTAATATTTAACCAAATAGAGAAAAACAGGGTCTTAAATTTTAATTTTACTTTTAAACAAATTTTAGCTTTTATTTATTTTTATTTTTTTTAAAAACAATAACCAATGTTTTCTTCTTTGACTTCAAATAATCCAGAATCTTTACCACAAGAAGAAGATACTAATAATAACAAATTTATTTTGAATAACACACTTACTCCAAATATTAATAGGAGTAGACCTTTACATATCATGAGTAGTAATAATTTATCAGAAGAAATGAATGGTGTTTTCATCGAAAACTTAAATAATGAAAAAGTTAATAACAATACAATAACCAAAGGTAAAGCTTGTGATAACTGTAGAGCCAAAAAAATCAAATGTAACTTTGGTGATCCTTGTGATCAATGTATCAAAAGACAAGTGAAAAACAAAAAAAGAATGGAAAAGAGTGGTATTCCTATTCCTCTTTTAAAATGTACTTATGCTTATGAAATATCTACTGTCAAAAAAAATTTTCAATCTGCTGATAAAAGAGTGAGTGAAAAACAAATTTTGGATATGGTTAAAGATAAGCTTGATTCTTTGAATAAAGTTTTAAAAGATGAGACTCATTTTTCAGAGGGAAATATTTGTAAAGGCCAATCTAATAGTCCTTCCAATTTAAATAGGCCATGGATAAAATCTAAATTTAGTCCTCATTTGAAGCAACTGCTTGAAATTGGAAAAGAAGAAATTAAAAAGAAAGAAGATAAAAAAACGTTAAGGATTTATTCCAAACTCATAGAAACTGAAGTTGGTAATAGAAGCGTATTACGTCAAATAAAAGATGAAAATCTTTTCTATCCAAGGGAACCAGTAAATAAAATAGGCAAACGGAAGCCTAATAAAGAAAAACTTAAAAGTTTAGGAAGTTCTCTTTTCAAAAATAGCACGAAATTTACAACAAATAGTATCTTAGATGGGCAATTTAATAACACTAAGCAATCAAATAAAGTTTACTTAGACCAAGAAAAAGAAAGCTTTAAATCTTCTTTTATTGATGTGCAACCACTAGCTGAAAATGCTAGTTTAAAATCAAGACTAACAGATATGTCATCTCCTCTAATGTTAAAAAATCTTTTAAAAACAACAGAAGCTTTTCAAAATATTTCACCTGTTCTTTCTAAAATCAAATATTTAACTGATTTACTTAAGACAGATTCAGAAATTTACCTTCAAAAATTATTTGAAACAATGGGGAAACCTTTTTATCTAGATATCCCACCTCATGTGATAGACTATTTAATTGAAGTTTACATTGACAACAATAAAATATGGTTCAATTTTATGTTTATGAAAGATATGAAAGCTTTTGCAGAACAATTCAGGACTGATCAAAAATCAATAGATGAAACAGAAATTTTTTTAATGAATACAGTGCTTTTATTATCTTGCCAAATTGGGAAAGGGGTTGTGTATTGTCCCAAAAAAAAACCAAAGGGAATAGATCAAGACACTTTGATTATTTGGGAAAACATTATATTGTTGAATTGCATTTCTTTTTATCATAAATTTTTAATTTTCCCAAACCCATCATTGGATGAAGGTACAGATTTAAATGCTTTATTTAAAAGTACTATCAGAAAATTACAATCTTTATTGATGCTTGGATACTATTTTAGTAACTCCCCAGCACCAAGATTATTTGTTCATTTATTTTCTATTATTATAACAGTATCTCAAGATTTCCATTTTGATAATTTGAACTTTTATGGTGATAGTATTCCCATGGACTTAAAAGTTCAAGCTAGAAACTTATGGCTTTCAAGTTTTATTGCTGAAAAGCATATTTCAGTCACTTTTGGAAAACCAGAATTTATTTTGGGTTTTGATGATAATGTTTTAGGTGATGAAATCTTCATCAATTCTTTAAAAAAACACGACCCTGTTTTTGATGATAATATACGTATTGATTACAGTCATGAAAACACTCCTTGGATACGATTTTTAAGAACGATGTCATTAGGCAATATGTATATTGGGTTCTTTTTGAGATTGGAACTTTTAAAAATTGAAACAGTTCATTACAAAACTCTTGTTGCTTGTGAAAATGAATATGCTGAGAAGAAATTAATGATTAAAAAATGTGATTTTATTTTAAAAGCCTTTGAGGAATTTGAAATTAAAGCAAAAAAGTTTTTACAAATAAACACAGAAGAAAGTGTTGATATATGGATTAAAAAAATTTCTAAAAAAACTAAAGGAAAACAAGTATGTCAGCTTATTAGTCATTTATTTTTGACTTTAAATACATTAAAGTTAAACACTTTTATTTTCATGCTAGATTTAGAATATAAACAAAAATTTGAAAAAAATCATGATATTAATGAAATACGAGGTTGTGAATTTCAAGTGGAAGTTCACAACATGGCTAGTGCTCAATTGAGTCTGTTGGATTTTATGTTTGAACATAGTTGGCCAGCACGTGTTGGTAGTGAAGTTATAATAAGTTTCATTACTGCATTGGCTCCATTTTTCTATAATTCTATATTGGATAAAGGTTATCTTAAATTGAATTTAAAAAGAATGGTTAATATGATCAAAAAATTTGCATCCATAGGGTTATCTGAAAATTTTTATGATCCTTTGAAATGGAATACAGCTACTTTACATTCTATTTTTTATATGAAAATTTTATATTTATGTCATCCAGATATTTTTATGAAAGTTTTTGAAACTGATTTTACAAATATGTTCATTACTGAATATACGGGAGCATTCAATTGTATTAAAGAATTCAAATCCAAAATGACCAAACATATTGAAACAGCTACACAAAGTATTTCTAAATTGCCTGCAACTATGAGAATAGGGTTTTCCGACCAATCGTCTTGGAATCCAGCAAGACAAAGTACTTCTGTTTGTTCAACTCTGTCAATAAACCCATTAAATTCTTTGCGCCGTGATTTGCATAGCAAGAGAAATAGTATAGACTCAGTGAATTCAAACTATGTTTTACCAAAAATATTCTCAAATATTTCAACTCCTAGGGCTGGCTTATTAAATGGAATTAGTAACGTTAACACGCCATTAGGCCTTTTTGCCAAAGATAACTTCAATAATGATTTTATTTTTCAAGAGAAACTGATGGACTTATTGGATCCAAATTGTGTTTGTGATTTCTTAGAAGTTGACTCCATATTTGGAGATAAAAACAATATACAAAATAAAAAAGATATTCAATATCCAATTCAAACACCAAACGGAGTTGGGCCTGGAAAAATATTCAAACATAGCAATGACAAGAATGATTCAATACAGGATAAAAGATATTTATATTCAAACATTGAAGACGAATTTGAAAACTTACTTAATCAAAACTTTTTTGGTGCAAACACTTTCAAGCCAGATGCCTATACTGAAGATGATTTATTTTTCAAAAATGAATAATTTACAAATAATTAAACGTGTTTTGTTTTTTGTTTTTTTTGCAAATATATACAATAATAAAAACTATTTTTCTTTTTTAAATACCATAAGTTTTTTATCATTATTTTCTTTTTCTTCTTTTTGAGAACATTCTAATTTTTATTTTATTAATAAATTGATAATTTTTTTATAATTTTTTTTATCTAGCACATGATGATCAACCAGTTTTACTATTTTTAGGTGCTGTATTTTCGGTTTCCCTTTGGGTAAGTTTTTGTTGAGGTCTTTTTTTTTTGAAAAATATAAAAAGTTTAAGTGTTCCGAAGAAAAAATGCAGAAAAGATATTTGCAGTTAAAGTATTAAAAAAAAAAAATTTCTTTTAAAATAAAAATAAGTAGAAAGAAGTTAAAAATTTTACCAAAGTTCAAGTTATATGCTTGTTTTATAATACATATTACATTAAATCATATACATAGTAATGAGTGAAACTGGAAGTTCAAGTAGTAATGGATCATTTAAATCAAGGGTATCAAAAGCGTGTGATACTTGCAGATTTAAGAAAATAAAATGCTCTGGTACTATTCCTTGTACAAATTGTGCAAACAAACAACCAGATGCATTGGCTGTAGAATGTACGTACAATTATGAAATTAAAAAAAGACTAAATGCAACTGTAAGAACCAGTAATAAACAAATTTACACCTATTTGAATAAAAAAATGGAAAATCTTGAAAAAACACTTTCTAAACTTGATGCTGAGAAATTAAACAATCTTTTAATAAACAGTAAAAATCCTATAAAAACTAAAAATAATTTTGCTAATGAGATTAATAATGACAATATGTTAAAAAATGAATATTTTTCGTCTGAATCTAAATTAAAACACAATCCTAAAATTAGTGAAAAGACAAAAATTTTAAAAATGGGTGTCAAAGCAAGTGATGACGAAACAAATTACTGTTTTGGCTATGAGGCTAAACTTCAAGAACAAAAACAAAACGAACAGGATGATATAAAATTAGGCAAAATCTTTTTATGTGAAGAAGGTCAAATTGATCAAAATAAATCAAGTTTTAAACTTCTTTTTTACCTTTCTCCTTTAAATTTGAGAAATTTAATTAATAAAAAATATATTTCTTCTGTTTTAACTGAGAATGAAAAACAATATTTGTTTAATAATACAATACATATAGCTGAAAAGATGGGTAAGCTAAATGTTTTATTACAAAAAGATAATGAGGTTTATGTCAGAAAAGTTTTTAACGAAGAAGTAAATAAAAAACTTTTTGATCAAATTATTCACAAAATGCCATTGGATGTTTTAGAATATATTCTAAGCAAATTGGAATATAGTAATAAGTATTTCTTTGTTTTCTATCAACAGAATGTTTTAGATTTAATTAAAAAATTTGAAAAAGTGAATAATGAAACAGCTAATGATGAATTCGTTCATTTGAAAGGG
Organism: Hanseniaspora sp. CRUB 1602; assembly: GCA_030573575.1. Classification (NCBI taxonomy): domain Eukaryota; kingdom Fungi; phylum Ascomycota; class Saccharomycetes; order Saccharomycodales; family Saccharomycodaceae; genus Hanseniaspora; species Hanseniaspora sp. CRUB 1602. The sequence goes on along the minus strand of JAJMDL010000019.1, from coordinate 10,561 downwards.
ATTTTTAGTGTTGCAGAAATGAATTTGATTTTCATAACTTTACTTAACACTAGTAATGCACATAAAGAACAGGCTGAAGATTTAAAATTGTACAAGGATTTAATTTTTTGGGAAAATATTTTACTTCAATATGTTGTTAATTTTTATAAATCATTTACTTCTTTGTCCAGAATTGAAGAAAGAGTTGAAGATAATATTTATAACATTCACACATTGCTTCAATTTGCTTTTTATTTAGAGAATTCACCATCTCCTAGAATGTCTAGTACTATTGTTTCTACATGTATCACATACATTCAAACAATGCATTATGATAATAACGAATATTTGAACAAGATTCTTGACACTTCTAAAAATGAGACAAGCAATAGTCCAGATAAAAACATTGCTACTGATTTGAAATTTCAAATGAGATCACTTTATTTGGATTGTTATATTTATGATAAAAATTTGTCTTTGATATGCCATAAACCAGAATTTTTGAATAACAAAGATGAAGCTTTTAATTTAATGAATCAACAGATTATTGATTTAATTATCTATCATGGTTTTGATAAATACTTGACAAAAGAACAACTTATGGATGAAAATTTACCAATAAAAATATTAGATAAAGATGCTTTAATATTTCAAAATATGATTACAACTCTTCCTGGTAGTTATATTATTATTCAGCAATTGAAAATCAGAGTAGCACGTTTGCACTCTTTAGCTTATAAATACTTGATTGCTACCAAGAATGAAAATGATTCAATTGAATTAATTGTTCAAAAGAAAAAATTGTTATTAGAAAATCTTGAAAGATTTAGAGCACAAACTAACCATATATTTGGATTCAATATAAACAAAAAATCAACTAAGATTACTGTTTATCTTGATGCTATTTTGAAAAACATGGACAAGGTGACAAGAAAATCTATAGAATGGCATTATATGATTGTGGGTTTAGAATATTATACTTTGGTTTTGACTATACATTTATCTGATTTTGAAATATTACACAACATTGAAACTGAAGCAAAAATGGAGGAAGCTATTGCATATGCTCAAAATCCAAAACTTCTTACTGCAATAACTGACTGTTTGGAAACTACTATATTCATTATGCAGTTTAAGGATTGGCATAAATTTGAAAGTGGTAGTATATTGTCTTCAGCTTTCATATCTATCTCTTCATCATTTAATGTTTCTTTGTTTAATAAAGATTTTTTAAAAAATAATATACATCATCTGATTCAAGTTATGAAACTTGTAACAAGTAATGCTTTGAGAAGAGGATTTATTGATCCTTTAAAATGGTCAGCAGTATCTGTTTTAGGAACATCATGTCTTAAAATATTGTTTGAATTATCTAAGGATTTATTAGAAAAAGAATTAGGTTTAAATTTTGATGATATTTTTAAAGAAGATTATTTTAATGCTGTATCTACTCTGACAAGATTGAGTAAAGAAATTATAAACAATATTGACCAATGTTACACTCATTACAAAAAAATTGAAAAATTGAAAGTAGATCCTCAATCTACTGATTTAAATTCAAAACTGTTTAAAAGCGATATTCCTTGGGCAAATACACCTTCAATGGAAAGTATTAGGAAACAACAAACTCCTATTGAGGCAAGTATCATAAAGGATTCATCTAATTTAATTTCACCATTTATTAAACATACTGATATGTTGACAGTCAATGGAACTGAAAGAATGAATAAACCATTCTCTGCTTTAAATATAGACATTGAACAGTTTTTTGAAAAGGAGTTATATCAACTTTTAGATGTAGATATTTTTGCTGGTAAAGATGGTAATGGTAACAACAATATGCTTTCTGAAAACAATGCTGATGCAATGGATAATAATATTTTGAATGAAAGCAGTTTACCTTATCAATCTCAGCAATCAACAAAAGAAGATCAATTACACCAACAACAATCTCAAACTTTCTCTTCAACTGGTGGTATGTTTTCTAATTACAATTATGCCATGGATGAATTTTTAGATGATGAGTTGTTTAAACAAGGTTTTTACCAAAAGTAAAATGATTTTGACAAATATATATTAAAAATAAATTATGGTAAATTAAATAAATATATAAATAAAAGGCTGTTACTTTCAATTGCTTTTTTTGTCATTATTTCTTATGATACCTCAATAAGTATTATTAATAAAATATTTTAAGAATCAATCACGTGCTATGCATAGAAATTTGTAATCTTTTTTTTTGTTGTTTTTCGGCTGATTGAATATTTATTCATTTTACAAAATGTTTAGGTTTTCTTATTTTAAAAAAAATTAAAAAACAAAAAAAAAAAAATTTTTATCCGTAGAAACGAACTAAAATAACAATAGAAATGATGAGATTTCAATAAATCAAAAAAAGTAAAATTTAAAAAAAAAAAAAACAAGTTTAATTTTAGAAAATGTAAAGATTTTATTTTTAAATACCAAAAGAGTTGATTAATTTATTTATTTATTTATTATATACACCAGTAATATATTAAACTATTATTATTACTATTCCACAACAAAGCAAAACAGCATATAAGACTTACTTCTTTTTATAAAAAATCATAATACAAAGTTTTAAGATTTTAATTTTTAAAAAGAGAAAGGTTACAGAGAAATTAACATTTAAACTTGATATATTTTAAATAGTGTGTTTTTTGTCTAATTTTTAATAAAGTGCTTTATTAATAATTTCTGTGCCTGTATTTCTTTTTTTTTAATTAATTAATCATAGTTTTCTTTTCTCTTTCTTTTTTTATTATTTTTTCTTAATTAAAAAAATGAGCCATTCTGGTAAAGTTAAAATTGAAGAAGATAATAAATTATCTATTGTTTCTTCATCTAATCATAAAACATCAAAGGAAAACAAGAATAATAAAATTTCTAAACCTGAAAATAACTCCAAAAAAAAGAGCACTGGACATAGACCAGTAACATCCTGTACACATTGTAGACAGCATAAAATAAAATGTAATGCTTTAGAAACACTACCCAAACCTTGTGCACGATGTTTAAAAATGAAACTTGTATGTGAAGTTAACCCAGAATTTAAGCCACAAAAGGGGTCACAATTAACTATTTTGAAAAATGATATTAACGATTTAAAATTGAAACTTAATTATTTAGTAAGAAATGAAGGTATAATAGCAAACTGCTTAAAACTTAGTAAAGAAGGTGAAAAATTGATGACAGATATAAATCAAGTTAAATATGAAACTATTAGTAATACATGTGTAGATAGTGTTTTGACACCAGCTAGTAATATCGCTCAGAATAGTCATCATAAAGAATTAAACATAAACTCAAAGTTTGATGATTTACCCACTTTATTACAAAAGACAATATCAGCATCATCAAACTATTTAGTAAAAGAGAATATACTTGATAATAATAATACATCTAATCTCACTTCACCTAATGATAACAATAAGAGCAATACAGGATCCAGCACTTTTAATACACTTATCAGTAAGCTTCAAACTGCCACTGTTTCTCCAAGCACCAGCTCTACTTCCAGTAATGGTTCAAAAAGTTTTAGTATTGGTGATATTGTTCTTTCATGTGTGCAAGCAGAACAGTTGTATTCTAATTTCAAAATGAAATATTTATCTTTTTTCCCTATTCTCAAACTTGTAGCTACTGTAAGGGAACTTCACAGGCAATCACCAATTTTATTTTGGACTATAATGCTAACATCATCCTTATCTTCTCCAACACCTACACTATATATTGAGCTATCAGAATTGATCAAGATCAAAATAATGCAAAAATGTTGGATAGATACCCCAAGATCCGCATACATTATTCAAGCACTCTTAATTTTATGCTGTTGGCCACTACCCAGTCAAAAGATTATGGATGATTGTTCTTATAGATTTTTAGGATTTGCTAAAAATTTGTCGATGCAACTAGGTTTACATAGAGGAGCTTTCATGTGGGAGTTTTCAAGGACACAAACAATGCTAAATAAAAATGATGATGAAGCTAATAATGATGGAGATCCTGCGGGTATTTCTTCTGGTGAGTATAACAATATTAAAAAACAAAATGATCATGAAAAATGGAGATCAAGAGCATGGATTGGTATATTCATTCAAGAACAAATATGGGGTGGAATATTAGGTTTACCTTCAGGGGTGGGTGCTGATTTTTTAGTGAATAATGCTTTAAATGAGGATGATGATAAAGAGGATGCTTTACCGATTCGTATGAAAAATTTACTATTATTAACTAATTTTCAGAATATTATACAACAAAAACTGGCAATGAACGTTCATAGTCAAGATGGGCTTTTACAAGCTGATGAAAGATATAAAGAGATTGAGGCCTTGGTAAAAGAGCTAAATTTATTGAATGAGAAGAGAGGTTTTGAAAAGGATACTATTATTGAAATTTATTACTTATACGTTAAGATGACATTATTGTTTTATTACTTCCTGCCATCTTCTGATGAAAAAGACTTAATCTTAGATGAAAGTTTATTAAAAGAAAAAGTTGATGAAGCTTATCTGGCAGGTGTTAAAATTGTAACTTTAACTACAAAGCTACTTCAAGATAACAATTATCAGTTACTTGAACTACCAATATATGTTAGAAACTGTATAACATATGCTTCATTAATGTTATTCAAACTATATTTGACTCCTTTGTTGAAGGATGAGCATGTAACTTCATGTAGACAATCTATTGTAACTGTTCATAGACTATTCAGAAATCAATATTTTGCTTGGACATCTGTTGTAGAAAATGATATTTCAAGATTAGGCAATGTTTTGGAAAGATTGAATTTTGTTTTAATAACACATCCTGAAATTTTTATAGAAAGGACTAATGATAAGAGTACATGTTATGGATTGATTACTAAAATGAGATCCCATTTATCAGGAACTTTATTCTATGATTTGGTATGGTGTGTTCATGAAGCAAGACGAAGAGAAAATGATCCAGTTTGGAAAAAAAACAATCAAGCAAACAATGTTAGTAAAGAATTATTAGAAAAGAAAAATAAGAAAAAACTAACACCGTTACCATTTTATAACCAAATTAGTAAAGATGATTTTGAAACTGTAACTACAATCACTGAAGAAGGTATCACAGTAACAACATTGGTACCAACTAAGCAAGCTATTGAAAGAGCTAAAAAAGAATTTAATAGCATTAATGTGATACAGCAACAAAAAAAGAAACAAATTTTAAAACAATATAATGTGTACAATGACGATGATGCAGAATCAGAGGTTGAAGGGGCAGGGGAAGAAGCAAAAGCTTTTGAAAAAAGAAATGATATATCCAGTAATGATACAAGATTGCATAATGCTGAAAGAGTAAATATTGGAGCAAGTAGCCAACCAATACAGTTGAAACGTTTGTTTTCTGATAGACAACCACAATTGAAGCCAATGATCAAAAGTATGAGCTCAAATTCAATTAAAAATCTTGATGGAAGTTCAAATATAAGAAACAATGATGGTAAATATGACAATCTTTTGAATGAGATTACAAATGATAATTCTAATGATATGTTGACTATTAATGGTATTCCATTGAGCATGTTAAATGAAACTGGGGGTCTCTCAACAAAGGAAACAAGTGCAACTGATTTGTTTGATTTTAGAAATAGAAACAATGATTCACAGACTAGTCTTTTCAGAAACTTTGCTCAGCCATTAGTTAATAACAAAAGTGCAATGTCACTTTCTTTTATGGCAGAAAGAGCCGTTTCCAATTCTGACTTACGAAGTAATAGCAATAACAACAATAATAATAACAATAGTAATAGTATAGCAGCCGGATTCCAATCACCTTCAACCCCGATGCTAAATATTGCTAAATATATGTCTAACTCACCAGTGAATACAGAACATAATAGCATGATGAATCTATCAGTGCCACCACCTAGCGCAGCTGGCGGTATTGGATATACTAATAGATTAGACACCCATAATTTAAGATCAAACAGTAATGTCAGTATTCCAATAGCTTCCCCTAGAAGTGCATCTAATGTGCTTCCATCACTAAGAACGGTGATTGGAGATATAAACAATCAGCAAGCGCAACAAAAGAAAACTCAACAAACACAGCAAAATAAAAATGATTTAGATGTGTTTTTGTTACAACAATCTAACGATTGGATTATGGATAACACAAATAATAATGGAGATGATATTTTAGGCTGGTTTGATAGTAATATGAACAATGAGTTTTAACTAATGTAAATAATAATAAAAATGATAAAAAAACTCTTTGTTTACTAATAGTAGTAAAAGATTGATATTTATTAAATATTTAACTATAAAAAAAAATATATATATATATATGCATAAACATATATAATTATACACTATTCCTTTAATGATTTATAATAATGAAAAAAAAAAAAAATTATATAAATATATTTATTTATGGGGGTGTCCTTGAAGTTTCATTTAATGCATTATCTTGTAGATTATACCTGCATTAGCAAAAATGACTACGATAACACCATAAATGATTAGAGCTATGGAAAGTAATTTCCATTTTTTGATAGAACCAACTTTTGTAATAGCAGAATCAACACTGAGAGAATCATCTGCAATTAACTTCTTAACAAATGAACCATCATTTTCATCTTCTTCTAATTTCTTGAAAAGCAAGTATGAGAAGAAACCTGGTAAAATAAAAGCAATCAAAGTGGAACCAGTTCCACCAATAAAACTTAAAACTAAACCCAAATTAGTTAAAGAAATAGAAATCAAAAACCCAAGTATAATTACTGAAAGAGTTATGATATTAAATTGCATCTTTGGTATTTCTAAATGGGTGCTTACAATTTGTTGTTCCAAATTCAATTCTTCTTCATTCAGCAAAGTTGAAGATTCTGATGGTGTGGGAGTATAACTTTTTCTAATAATATTTTTATTATTTTGATTATTGTTCTTCTTCTTTTGGTGGAAATGGTTTAAAATGTTGTGGATAGATAGTCTGCAAGGATACATTTGCAATGGATATGCAAGTGTTACTAAAACAACAATACAAAATCTACCAAGAACATTAAAAACGGTGCTCATATTATACATTTTTATAATATTACTTTCAACTAAATCACCAAAAGTTAAATAACCTAGAGTCCCAACAGTTAAATAAATTATCAATGCTAAAGACATGGCACCAGTGACAACTTTAGCAAAATTATAAAAACTAGGTTTTTTCAATTCATTAAAAATTGAAAATGTGTTATGTTGACAGGTAAATGCAAATACAGATATAGGGAAAGATGTTAAAAAATTTGTATCAGTGTAGCTTTTTTTTGGTTTAGTCCAATAAATTTTACCTTTAGCCAAGCCAGTAGCAAAAAAATAGTTTCCAATAATCATAAAACATAAATAAACAACAGAGATTAATGCAATCATTGAGAATTTTTTTAAAGATGAAATTTTTTTGATGAAGCAAAGAGGCAAAATGATAACAAAAAGGGAGATGGAAATAAAGATTACTCTACTGACATGTAAGTCAGGAGCAAAAAAATGGATAATCTGAGGCATCAAATCACCAATGACAATCAAGTATGAAAGAGATACACCAAAACATTTAATAGCGATAGCAACATCAAACAAAACAACACTATCATTTTGGTTCTCCAATAAAATATCACCTAGAGATTTGAAACTTAATTTTTTTGTCTTTTGAAGAGAATAAAGCCAGTTGGATAATTGACATTGAAGCAATAGACCTATTGAGGACATAATGTAGGAAAAAGTTAATAAAGTTACTGCCAGCAGAATACCATTATTTTTGTAAAAAAAAGGAATAGAAATTAATCCTGTACCTAAGGATGTATGAAGTAAAGCTTTAACAGCAGTGCTAATTGAAGACATCTATAGAATTATAGGGGTATGTGTGTTTGTTTCTGTTTTTGGTTACTTACTTTTTAATTAGGGATATATATATATATATATACAATTAATACAACAATGCAAAAGATTTTGAATAAAAAAAAATTTCTTTTTTAAGGCCGTAAGGAAAAATGTTACTTTTTTACAAAAAAATTAAATTATTATGTCCAATAACTCCGTTTAATTATTATTAAACAAAAAAAATATTAAATCAGAAATAAATTGTTTACAAGTGTAAACAAATAAAATTATACATATAATTAAAATTTATATTTTATATTTTATCCTTTATCTAAATATAAATATAAATATAAATATACTCTTATACTTTTTTAATATTAAAGTATAAATACATTTCTTATAATATTTATCAACAATAGATTACTCTTGATTTTAAATAAATTATAGATAATCTTATATTTATATTTAACATTGTAAATCACATGATTAAATCAATATATGTATATATTTTTTTATATGTTGGTTGGATAAAAAAAATTTTTTTTTTTTTTTCCATCTTTTTTTATTTATTTAGTCATCTTGACTGTTGGAATATATACAGAGAGTGAACAAAATAAAAAACCAACTCATCAATTTGAAAATAAAAAGAAGAAGAAGAAGAAAAGTTAATTACCATTTCTTTCTCTCTCTCTCTCTCCATATGTCTGTTTTAAATAAAACAATATTATCACTACAATCCCATGTCGTTTATGGATATGTTGGAAATAGAGCTATTCAAGCGATCATAAACTATTTGAGATACAACTTGGATATAATAAATCTTATACAATTCAGTAATCATACAGGCTATGAAAACCACACTGGTGAGATAATTGATCCAAAAGAACTTGAAAATTTATTAGAGTCTAATAAATCTTGCAATTTTAACTATAATGGGTTTTTATTAGGGTACTTGTCAAATAACAATAATCTTAGATTGATTAAAAAATATTTGGGTGATGTTTATAATGAAAATGATTCAAAACAAATACTTTTGCTTGATCCTGTGATGGGGGATGATAATGAGATTTATGTTGAAAAAAATATTATTGAGGAATATAGAAACATTATTAAATCGCCTAATTTGACAAATAACTTGATTTTGACACCCAACTTATTTGAGTTGCAAATACTGACAGGAAATGAGTCAAGATTGACAAATGAATTGACATTGAAAGACATGCTAGCTATGGCTGATGAGGTGTTTAAATATAGAGATTATAATAACTTGAAAATGCTGGTCATTACAAGTTTGAATGATTTACATTTCAGAGAAAATAGCGGTGATGAAGAAGAAAATAATATTGAATATATCTATACTCTTTGTATAACACCATACAAGAATTATTTGTTTAGAGTTGAGAAATATGACACATATTTCACTGGAGTTGGAGATATGTTTAGTGGTATATTGTTGTACTCTTTATTAGAACTAGACACAATGCAAAACTTGGATAATGACAGTCTAGTTATCAAATGCATTGATTTCACTCTACATTTCATTCATCAGTTTTTGAAAGTTACTTTGGAGAATAGAGATTTATTACTCTTGGATAAATTGAGTTTAAATGATGTTCATAGAGATCCTATTTTGATGAAGGATTATGAATTGAAAATTTTAAAAGCTATAAGAGTCCTTAAACCAAAGGGAATAAAACAAGTTGAATTAGATAAATCTTATTTTGAAGTAATTATATAAAAGAAGAAAAAAAAAAAGGGATAAAAAACTGTTTAATTAACTTTTATAAAGAAACTATCTATACTTAAATATAATTTTATTTAATCTTTTTTAAAGATAATTTATTTAATAATAATATTCATCTTCTTGAACCAAGTAATCATCTGAATCGACTTTATTGAAAGTATACAAAAACAAAATGACTTGTGAATATACTAGAACACCACCTAGAAAAGAAAGAATGAAAGTGACTGTATTCAAAATTCCAGTATGCAATTCCACAAAATTCAATCCCAAGAAAAACCATAAAAAGAAGTTTGAAAAAAAAATGTTGAAAGAATCTAGTTTTTTACTCATTCCATTCTGATCACCAAATTCATCATATGCATTATTATTATTACTATCATTTTTTACAATACAACCATCAGGAACAACTTTTATAAAGCATTTTGGTAATATACTGGCAAATAGGAATATAAGGTTTACTAGTGGTGCATATGTGTTGTAAAGGGATACTGATAAAATTATTAATAAGAAACCTATTGAAAGAATTGTAGATATGATGATTAAACTTGAAAGAGGTTGAGAAAATAAGGATCTGGATGATGTGTTATTTGGATTATTTAATGAAAAAATAGAAGACATAGTTGGATATAAGCAAAATTAAAATTTAAAAAAAAAAAAAGAAAGACTTCTCTGGTTTAATGTATATATTATATTTGAAAAAAAGGAGAGAGAAAGATTTTATTACTTTTTTTATCTATCTATCTTGTAGTATTGTTGTTATTGGAGTTGATATTATATTTCCTTTAAAAAAAAAAAGTGAGAAAAGCTGTGTGTTTTTTTTTTAATCATTTCGAAAATAAAAAATTAAAAAAATATTTATATACAGAAGATTCTTTTACACACCCATACGGAGATACACTTGAAAAGAATTATACAATGTATACATTCACGTGATTAAACAGTTTTTCTCTGGTGGTTTTTTTTTTTTCTTTTTTTTTTTTTA
>JAJMDL010000018.1:163649-176012 GCA_030573575.1 Hanseniaspora sp. CRUB 1602 | reverse complement strand
TTTTTGTGTTCTGTCTCTCACCTGGTATTTTTTTTTTTTTGTTTTTGTTTTGCTTTTTCCACATACTATCTATTTTATCATTATAATATTTAAAGAAACAGAAAAATACATACTGTCTTTTTTCTTTTATAACCATAACAACATTGCTATAATATAAAAACACTACATTAGATATATCTACTTGCTTAATATCCTTAACTTTAAAAAATAACTAACAAAACTAGTATTAAAGATATACTAACCTCTTTAATATAAAAAAATAATAAACCATACAAATTGCAAATTTAAATTAACGTAATTTTATTTGCTTTTTTTTTTCAATACTTCATATTTATCAATAAATAATCAAAATGTGCATTGAAACTGTTCTTTTTGACAGAGAAGAAGCTAATCTTTCTGTAAGCCATTCTATAAAGAGATATGAAGATATTTTCACTTGTAGAATGCTACTGTTTGGTTTTGGCAAAGAAGATAAACCAACTCGTCAAGCTAAATTTTTAAACATGGATTACCCAATTTTATATGAAAATTTAAAGAGACAATTAATAAATAAAAAAATCAAGGTTGATAAAAAAGAGAAAAGACTAAAATTAACCAAAAATCACTCTTCTCAAAATAATTCAGCATTTTTGCCTAGTCCCCAGCATTCTGCTTCAGGTGGAATACGAAAAAGATCATTTTTGAAAAATGCATCTTCACCTCTTTCTGCTTTAAATCATACAATAAAAGAAGAAACTTTTGCTGATTTTGCAAATGATAATAAGAATATGAAAAAAAACCTTGCTAACTATAACAATTCAGAATATAATCAATCAGCTATTGAATCTGATTCTTCAGATTCTCTTGAATTAGATGAATATGTTAATTATGAAGCAATTGATGATAGTGATGATGACGAAGATAGTGATGGTGAAGATATGCATTTTTTCTCCACTACAAGATCACATAGACTTTCATTAAGCCATTCAGAAGAAAAAAAACTATCAGATTTTATCGAAAATCCCTCTCAAAATTCTTACAATAAACATCAAAAGAAAATATCTTCTGCAAATGGTGTTGGTCAATATTTTGATTCCAATTTATATGAAGAAATTTTTTCTATACATGTTGATTTTCAAAATTTCCAAACTGCTGATACATTTAAGCTTTATAAAACAAATATTTCAAAAAACACATTGCTTACTAATAAACCTATGAAATGTTTGACTTTGGATCATTCTGATAGCTTTGATAAAACTACTCTTTTACAACCATCATTGGAAGATTTGGATATTGACTATTCCAAATACCCTGAATTGGAGAATCAAGACTTAGTGGTAAAATTACTGGAAGTTAACAAAAATGATCTTTTAAACTCCTCATCATTATCAAGTATTCAAAGACTGCAAATCACTCAAGCAGATGCTTTTGTCTTTGAACTTAAAGATTGTTCAATGGTTCTAGATAATCCTTACTTGGCTTTTGATCAAAAAGATGAGCTAGCAGAAATTTTACAAGAATTAGAGCAATTGATACCTACAATTTACGAAAACATGGACCCTTCCTCTCAAAACCTTGAAACTCCATTCATGTTTACTTGTTGCACTTGTAATGGCCATAGAGATAACAACCATACTATTGAAAATGGATCTGTTAGACAATTGAATCCTAAGCTTGTCAAGTTTTTTAAAGATCTAGGTATCAATTATAGAACAAGTTTCTATCCAACAACTATGCAAAAAGATGTTGGTTTTCAAAGCAGTGATAGATTGAATGATGCTGCAACTAATGCTGAAAACAATTATAATGTAGATGCAAGACCCATGTCCTTCTCTAGTAACTGCGTTCCAACTATTAGAAACAATGAAAACATAAATCATTTGACTGCTACTGTCAATCATGATACTGGAAGATTAATGGTTATGAGCACTGAAGAGGTGGTTTACAAAATGACTAGAAACATTGTTAACAGCAAATTGGATTCATATTACCAGGTAGAAAGAAAAAATGGAACTTTGGCTTCCAGTTCTCACAATGGTTCTTCTTCAGCTTTGGCTCAAAGAGAGTCTGCTTTCTTTGTCTCAAAGGATGTTAGAGAATCCACAAATAGAACTCCTCCATTCCAATCCCCTTCTTTTACAAACAGTGTGGTATTTAATAACAGTATAACCAGATTGGATAGTGACCAACTCTATACACCAACAACTGAAAACTATACTCTTCATTCCCAATTGACTGATAGTAACATGAATTACTTTAACAATCAAAACAAAGCTAGAAGCAACGCTTCTTCTCCAATCATGTATAGAGCAGGTTTGAAATCCGAAGCCACTGCTGCCTCTACATCAACAGCAAACAATAAAGCACATACTGAAAGTTACCCGTCTTCCCCTTCTTTGGCATCAACTTCAGCTTCCTCTCCTATTCACACAAGAAATATGATTTCTAATTCAAAAAGCAATGTTTCTAGTGAAGGCAACAATGTCACCAATAATATTTTTGCTGCAAAAAGCAATAACAATGATGAGAATTTGGAAAGACAACAAATGAACCCTACTACAGTTAATAATGGAAAGAGAGATAAAGAACAAAAAGAAACTGTTGTTATTGCAGAACCTATAACTGCTTCCACTGATGCAGGTTATTCGGGTGGTGTTGATATTACGAAAAAAATAACTGAAACTTCAAGAGAAAGTAAAAAAGATGTTAAAGTTACTGTCAAAAATAGTAAGAAACCAGTAGTAGAAAACAAGAAGCAAAAGGATGGTCTTTGTTGTGTTGTCATGTAGAAGAAGAAGGAAGATCAAGAAATTTGAAAATATATTTTATAGACTAATTATGTACTTATATACACTCGTAGCATTTTTTTTTTTTAAGAATAACAGAAATTAACTTTTAGTTATCAAGATTATTATGATTTTTACTTATTGCTGTTTAATCTGTTGTTAATCATTTTTCTTCTCCTGTAAAAATTTAAAGGAGCTGCATTTTTCAAAAGTTTTGTTCCTTTTGTGTTATAAATAGGAGTTGTTTCTAAAAGATAAGGTACATGTTTTTATTTATTTATTTATTTTTATTTTTCTCGTGTAACAAAAAAAAACCATTTGTCTAAATTATTTTTTTTTAAAGAAAAAAATTTTGTATCAAAAAAAAATTCCCAATATTTTCTGTTCGGACATAATTATTATGACTTAAAATTTAAACAACTCAGTCTATTTATTAATTTTTTTGTGAAATATATTTTTCATCAGAAGAAAAAAATATGTTAAGTGAATATTTTTAAAATTTAGACAAAAACTAGAGAGAGATAGTAAGAAAAAAAAAAGAAATTACGAAATTTGTGTGGCAATTTTTTTTTTCTTTGCTCCTACTATTATTGCAGTTATATGTTGAACATACTTTATTATAAATGCTTAATTTTTTAAAGAAGAAGTAGGGAATCAAGCACCACATAGAGCATTATACAACATGGTATGTACATAGGTTAGTAAACCTATTTTAGTTTATAATATAGGATGGAAACAACATAATGAATGTCTGTTTTATCAATCGCTATGTTATTGATCGTGTATTTGAGAGAAATTGAATTTGAAATAGATCTTTTTTGTTTGTACAACAAAAGTTAAAAGATTGATATAGGAACAAGAATATGATTTGATTTAGGAATAAAGTTTGAGAATTAGAACAGAATAAAATCACAATTTAAACAGTGGAAATATAGATACAAGTAGGAGATTTTTGTGAAGCACTGAATAGTTTTAAAATCAGTTTTTAAAGAAAAAAAAACCAAATATTATTAATTATTAGAATTTAGAGGCTTTTTTATAAAAGAAACTTTTTAAATCATGTCAAGTAAATTTTAAGACAACTTGGAAAGTAAAATGGAAAATATAATTATATTTAAAAAAAAAATAATACTAAATGTCAAAAAACTCCTGGGAGAACTGGTTTTTTTTTTCAATTTCTGGAAATAATTATTTTTCCAAAAATGAAACAATCTAAAAAAAACCGCAACTATATTATAAAAAGATAAAATAACTGGCATTTCACATTGCCAAATGAAAGTTAATTATTATTCTTCAAACAAAACAAATTAATATTTCTTTTTCCTAACATTCAAGAATATTTTTCCCATTACACAATGAATAACACAAGTTTTAAAAAAATTGAACTTTTTTTTTTCTTTTTACTAACAACTTTTATTTTTTTTATTTTCTCAACATTTTATCAAATATAATTTACAAAACAGGTTTTAGTTCAAGATTTATTACACCCATCTGCTGCCTCCGAAGCCAGAAAGCATAAATTAAAAACCTTAGTTCAAGGTCCAAGATCTTACTTCATTGACGTCAAATGTCCAGGTTGTTTAAACATCACCACCATCTTCTCTCACGCTCAAACTGCTGTTTCTTGTGAATCTTGTAAGAAGGTTTTGTGTCAACCAACCGGTGGTAAAGCTAAATTAACTGAAGGTACTTCTTTCAGAAGAAAATAAGCGGAATGAAAATTGTTATTTCATTTATTAGTTAAATAGTAATTTTACCAAAAAAAAAAAATTAAATAAAAAAATAAAGCCATAAACTTTTATTATTGGATTTATATACAGATTTATAAAACTTATATAATCAATATATACGACTTGTTTTAAATAATACCATTATACAAAAAACAACAACAAATTAAACATATATATATAAAATTATAAAGTTTCTAAAGTTTATTTGTTTTTCTTTTGGTTACATTAATTAAAGTTTGATACATATACTTTAAGTGACTCTATATATTTTTAACATCCTTTTCTCTATTTTTTAATTTTTCATCAACTATTTTTTGTTGTTGAATACATAAAATGCCAATGAATGTTCCTATAATCATTAAACCTAATAACATCACAAGTATGGGAAGATGTATGGCTATATCGCTATTTAATGGGAAAAGAACTTTCTTTATCAAGTAATCGTTGTCATCATTATTTTTAAAAAATATAGGTAATCCTATCCATATAATGTAATATATTGATATTATGTATAAAGCATTAAGTTTAAAGGACATATATATATAATTATAATAAATATTTAAGATTAGTTTATTAGCAGTGGTTAGAAACACTTTATATTTTTGGTTATAATATAGTTCATCTTTAAAATTGTGTGTATGTTTTTATTTTCCTTTTTCAAGTTTACGTAGCCTAAAATTATTATGGCGCTACCATAAAACTATATATAATGTAGGTCACATGATTTGGTTTAAATGTGAACTTTTCTTTTTCTTAACAAAAAAAAAAATTTTTTTTTTTAAGTAGTAAAATTTTTTTTATTTTTTTTTTACTTATTCTCTCTCCCTTTGACACAGTTCAATTAATCATTATGAAAAGTAAACAAACACCTTAACTATAACCACTTTTAACATTTACCTATAAAATAAAAGTTATCAAATTTGAACCAGAAAGAAATTTTTCCTAACAAGCTCATTTTAATTTTTTTTATTGTTTTATTACTTTTCAATTTATAGTTAAACTGAAGAAGAAATGTTTTGGGATATTGGTGTATTAGAAACATTATATACAATTCTCCAACAACCACAATCAAAAGCGAGATTAACTAATGGTACATATGTTTTAGAACAATGTATTTCTGATTTAAACAATATATTGGTCACACCTCCTAAAAATCCACAATCAAGAAACAAAGTTGAAACAGGCAAAGTTACAGTTCATGAGACTGAATATGAAGTATCAAGTGAATTTGTCTTTGCTGTCATTAGATTAGCTGATGAATTAAATATTGATGAATTAATCATTTCGGAATTTTTATTAAATATATCTGAAAGAAAAAGTGATATTAATGAATTTTTAATTACTCAAGAGAGTCTTGTGAAAGAAGGAAGAATTGCCTTTTTTTTGAGAAGACAGTATTTGTTACAAATATTGAATTACATTTTTAATGATTCTGAAAGTTCTGATAAATTAATTTCTGTTTGCGTAGAAAAATTAAACATTAATGAAATTGGTGACAATTTGATTAATTCTTTAGCCAATATTCACGACAACTTAAACTTGATTCAAGAAAGTATATCTAGAGATACTATGGTACAACAATACAGTGATAATAAAAGGGATATAGTAAAAATTAAGAGGGAATTTTTAGTGAAAGAATATGACCTATTAGGTCAACTATTAACCGGATTTTTAATTAACAATAAAAATTCATTCTATTATGAAGATAAAAATCTTGTTAAATTTTTTAATTTATTAGACTTTATTCAAAAAAATCTTGTTAATAATGATAGCTTTCTACTTTACTATTTGCCTTCAGCTTTACAATTTGGTAATTTCTTAAGCAAAAATATTACCACCCAAAAACCTGAATCTATTTGGTTTTTATTAGATAAAATTGGTGGAGATATAAAAAATGATGACAAATTGTACATGCAACCATTCAAAGTTTTGATTTATTTTAACATTTTAATTAATATTATAGAATGGTTTAAAGAAGAACCTTCCAGAATAAACTTCAACAATAGATCTTTAGATTTTGAAGATCAATTAAAATCTCCTTTGTACAAACTTGTTTTATTTGGTGCTATTGAGGAACTAATGATATTTGCTAGTGAGACATCTGTCGATAACAAAGATGATTTATTAGATGATTTTGCCTTTATTAGAGATGTTTTAGAAAAACATCTTCCTAAACTTTTACCATTTCAACTACAAGATGTTGTATTACCTGTAATTGAGATGACTGGTCATATTTTAGATGGTAAAGATACAGTTAAAAAATTGCAAATTTCATCTGAATTGAATGATTACTTTATTGTAAACTCTATTAATAGTTTGATTGTTAAATTTATTGAACATTGTCCATTTATCTTGACTAGATTAAAAGAAGAAAAGGAGGAGCAAGAGCAAGAAAGAATCCTTTTAAACAATCCACAAAACAGAAATAAAAATTTAGTTGGTGGTATCTCTACAAGTTTCAATCATAATCATCATACACATAATAATAATAACAATGATGTTATTTATAAGAAAGCTGATATTGAAAGATTCTTTATAACATGCTATTATGTTTACAATGGCAGAGAGGAGTTAGGTTTACCATTTTGGGAGGATAAAGATTCTGCATTAAATGGTTTCATCAAATGGAGTTCTAATTGTAAGGATTCATTGATGACATCTTGTTACTATGTAATGATATCGGCATTTGCCAATAATAAAAATCTATCCAAAGTTATATTTGAGTTTGTATTAAATGGTAAAGAATTAATAAGTTCTACAATCAATAATAATTCCATTAATAACAACAATAATAACCTTAATCAAGATAAGAATTATTTTGATACCCTTGCTATTATTATTGATGATTTTTCTCAAGCTATCCAAGAATGGGAAACAGGTAAAAAAGATTCTAATTTCATTTCCACATCTAATTTAAGTAATGATATCTTAAATAGGCATACCAATTTGGGAAGACATCAGCTTTCTTCAAGTTTCTCTCAACATTTAACTAACTGGAATAACGAAAATAAAAATGATTTGTCAAATAGCAGAAATAGTAAATTGATAACTTTTGAAGATTTGAATGAAGAAGTTGTTTTATTACTAACATCATTGATATCATTTATTGGTAAACTAGCTGAGAATTTAAATAGTGATGATACAGAGACAATTGCAAACATTTTTACAAATATTCTATTCCAACTTCTAACTTTAAATACTCCATTGGTCAGTGTCATATTGAGAACAATCTCCTCTTTTGTGACTACCAACAACAGAAATGATATTTGGGAAAAACTGGATTCCTTTATCTTTAATACTAATGGTAATAGCAACAATAGTAAAAATTACAACAAATACTATTTGCAAAGAGATGAAAACAAATTTATAATAAATCCACAATCATTGAGTTACTCTCATTATTTTAAGTGTAATTTCAAAGATATCAAAGAAATTTTTGGATTTTTGACAATTCTTAAAAAATTGACATATGTAGAAGACGATGTTGATTATTTACCATTAGGTGATCTAATTCTTCCAATCAGTTTTGGGTTAGATACTAGGGGTAAAAAAAGTGTCTCACCATACTTGGAATATTTGATAAATGATATTTTGATAAACAGTCAATATATCACAGATGAAAATATGAAAAACATTGTTCAAATTAATGTTTTAACAATAGTTAAAAACTGTTTAAAGACTTTTGATTATAAAAAATTGATTGACTTGAATGCTTGTATGGGAACCAACTTGGATTTGTTAGTCGAA
This sequence comes from Hanseniaspora sp. CRUB 1602, assembly GCA_030573575.1. NCBI lineage: Eukaryota > Fungi > Ascomycota > Saccharomycetes > Saccharomycodales > Saccharomycodaceae > Hanseniaspora > Hanseniaspora sp. CRUB 1602. The sequence goes on along the minus strand of JAJMDL010000018.1, from coordinate 167,770 downwards.
CAAAATACATTTGTAAAATATTTAATGGAGTCACCAGCTACTTATGCTATCTCTAATATATTAAAAATAGATGAAAACAGTAAGTTCTTGTTTAGCTTGATTAAAGAAGATGATAAAAATAAACTTATATTAGATTCGGATATTAAAGTTAATGAAGTTGCTAAAGATTCTATTGTTACAGAAGTTGTATCTGAGTTAGTTAAAGTTGATGATGCATTTAATGATGTTATCTTACCACTAGTTAAAGAATCTCTAAGAGTTTCTAAAGATTATTATGTTGATAAATCTATCTTTGAATACAATAGTATTAGAACTTTTAAAGATTGTATTAGACTAGATGATCAATTGGTTATCAAGTTAATCAAAAATCTATCTTCTTCAGATATTGAGCTTGGTTTAGATAGTATTGATATTTTAACAAATATTTTTGATAGTAAAGATGATAGACAATTGACCCAGTTATTGAATATTGTTCAAAACAGTGAAGATTCAATTACTTTAAAACAAAACTTGATGTATGCTTTGGATACTCCAGTAAATTCTTTCCATGAATTTGAACATAAACTAAAAATTTTGAAATTTTTGAATGATAGAGTTGAATCTAATACCAAAATTGTTCAATGGTTAATGGGATTCCAATTGAAACCAAGTATATCTCTAGGTCCATCAACATATCAAACTTTCATCTCTTCTAATGTTTCTGTATTTGGAAGTATAATTAAATTGATTATACAATCTTTGAATTTCATATCTGCTGATAATATTCAATTACTTCCAATGAGGCTACTAACTGCTGCTTTTGAGATTTTGAATAAGTTGACAATCGCTGATGTTAATTTGTTGCCAGAATACTTGCAAAGTATTGGATTTGTTGAAGAATTAATAAGATTAATTGCAATTGTTGATAAAAGTACTACTTTATGGGATAATACTTATAAGTTTGATCAATTAGAAAACTCTAACAATTCATCATTTGTCACTATTTTAAATTTTTTGAAGTTTAGAGCTAATTTCCTTGAATTTTTAGGTGTTGTTATTCATCAATTTAAAAATACTGCTGTCGCTAGTGAAATAATTTCATTATTGGTTGGTAAAGATGAAAAAATTTTCAAATTATTAGATATTTTAAAAGATAATTTCTTGTTACCAAGTTATCAGCAACAAGAGTCATATGAACATTTTGCACAAATTTATTTGTCTCAATTGGATCTTTACAAAACTGGTGTAAATTTTGAATTAGTGTTAGAAAACTTGACTTTATTAGATTATGATATTAAAGACAGTATATTTGATTTTAAGGGATTAGATTCTTTATTGGATTTAAGATATCAATGGTTATTAAAATCAAACTCTTTACCATCTGTAAAAATAAACTCTTTACAAGTTAATAAAGAACAAGATATGAAAGAGAGATCTATTTTGAAAAATAATATCATTGAATTGAATGGTAAAAATCTATTTAATTTATACCAAAGCAATGTAGTTCATAATTGGAACTCATTAGTTCAATTAATTGTGACAGATGGAAATATGACAATTGATTTAAAAAACAAATTTATTTTAAAAACTTTCCAAGCTTTAATCAATGAAATTGAAATTTTGATTGATTCTAATTTGAAATATGCTGAAGAATTTATTTCTTTAATTGTTGTCTTATATGATATCTTAGATACTAAAAGCTACAATATTCATGACAATAATTTGTATAAGTTATTCCTCACTGCTACTCAAGGTATAACTTCTCCATTGACTAGTATATCTATGAGATCTGATCTATATGTCATTATAAATAAATATTTATTCACGTTAATGGAAAAAGAAGAAGAAGAGAAAAAAATCAATGAAAGCTATGTCGATCCAATTTTAAAGAAACTAACTCATGATTTAAAGATGTTGGATGAAAAATTGGTTGAAACTATTGTTTTAGATTCCGTTAATGGTGGTGGTCAAGGTCCAGAAAGAATTACAAGTGTTTTGTTTTTAAAGACATTGGTTAAACTTGGTAATTTCAACAGTGGTAACAAATCTAATTTCATCATTAAAGCATTAACTAACACCAATATGTTATCAAGTTTAATAAGATCACTAACTAGTCTTGATGAAATAATCAGTAATGAAGACAATAATAATACTGATGATGATGACTATAACATCACATTTGATGATGTCAAGTATGAATTGACTGTTTTTAAATTCACTATGAACTTATTGAATGATATTGCTGCTACTAAATTAGGTGCTTATGAGTTATTACAAAACGATGTAATGGCTATTGTTAATAAATTAAGATTTGATTCAATAGATTTAAATTTGGGTACTCACTTAGAATTTATAGAGTTTATTAACTTAAATCAAAAAATGAGAGGAGAAATTAGAATCAAATTGGATAGTAATAATTTTTCAGACAATCTAAATGGTAATTTAATCTCTGTGTTTGATATTATAACTCCAATTTTCAAATTAATAACTATAATATTATCAAGTTTGGGAGTTGAAAACAAACAACTAAAAATCAGTATTAATAAATTTTTGGCCAAATATGATCATCAAATTAAGAACTTATTAAAAAGAGATTCTTTATTAGTAGAACAACAAGATAAACCCAAAAATATTAAATATGCCAATGATCTTCAAAATATAATAAAATTAATTATTGTATTATTCAATGAGCTTAATGGATAGATAAATAAATATATGTAATAAAATAATAATAATAATTGAATTTTCTTCGGTAATTATTATTCACCTTTTGCTTTTAAAATGAAATGATATTATAAACAAATTTAAATATATATAATTTAAAAAAAACTACTTATATACTGACTGTAGTTTAGATTCTAATAATTCACTCTTATCCTCTAAAACTCTTAAAGCATCCATATGTGATTGAAGAATTTTAATTATTTGGTCTCCATTTTCGTTATCGTTATTGAATTTGAAAGATTTGTTCAAGGAATCATTTAAACTGTTTACCTCAGTAACTAATGAAGTAAGGTTGTTTGATAGGTTGGTCAAATTTTCATTTAATTGTAAAGAAGATTCATATGATTGCCATCTTCTTTGTTCTAATAAAACAGAGTCATTAATCAAGCCACTACTGTTTGCAGCTGAAGCAGCAGAGATGGAAGAGCTACCAGCTTTATCACTACTATTAAAACTACCACCTCCAATCAAACTGTTACTACCACTATTGTTCTTTATATTGCTATTATTGTTGTTTAAATCAACAGTTCCGTTTCTGATCTTAGAATCCTTGATTAAATGATCCAACTGAGCGTCAACTTTATCCATAAATATATCTAAATCATCAGCTTGCATTTCCATATATTTCAAAGATTGATCTATTCTTTCAGTAGACTCTGAAGTTTCCTTTAAAGATTCTTGAAGTTCTATCATCTTGTTACCAGATTCAACCAATTGATTATCCCAAGTATACAAAGTTGGTGCGAATTTGTTATAGTATTCTAAAGATTTTTCTAAGCTTTTAGACCATTTAGTTACTAAATTGTCTAATGTCATATGATTTATATCCAATTCAGGAACAAATTTAGGTTGTATGTTTTCAGTAGTTGTGGCAGATGTCAATTTCAGCTCAGTTGCTGGTTTTGGTTCAGTGCTGGTATTTAAAGAGAAGCCAACTTTAGCTGGTGCAGTAGGTTCATCTTTCTTTTCTGTTGTTGTACCAAAGGCAAATGCTGGCTTAGCTGGTTCGTCTTTTTTCTCTCTGGTTGAGCCAAGTCCACCAAAAGCTGGTTTAGCTTGCTCATCTTTCTTTTCTGTAGAACCACCAAAGGCAAATGCTGGCTTAGCTGGTTCATCTTTTTTCTCTGTTGTTGATCCAAATCCACCAAAAGCTGGTTTAGCTTGCTCATCTTTCTTTTCTGTAGAACCACCAAAGGCAAATGCTGGCTTAGCTGGTTCGTCTTTTTTCTCTGTTGTTGATCCAAATCCACCAAAAGCTGGTTTAGCTTGCTCATCTTTCTTTTCTGTAGAACCACCAAAGGCAAATGCTGGCTTAGCTGGTTCATCTTTTTTCTCTGTTGTTGATCCAAATCCACCAAAAGCTGGTTTAGCTTGCTCATCTTTCTTTTCTGTTGTTGTACCAAAGCCAAATGCTGGTT
>JAJMDL010000018.1:90266-163549 GCA_030573575.1 Hanseniaspora sp. CRUB 1602 | reverse complement strand
GTTGATCCAAATCCACCAAAAGCTGGTTTAGCTTGCTCATCTTTCTTTTCTGTTGTTGTACCAAAGCCAAATGCTAGTTTAGCTGATTCACTTTTATTTTCAGTACTTGAGCCAAATCCACCAAAAGCTGGTTTAGCTTGCTCATCTTTCTTTTCTGTTGTTGTACCAAAGGCAAATGCTGGCTTAGCTGGTTCATCTTTGTTTCCTGTACTTAAACCAAAGCCACCAAAAGCTGGTTTAGCTTGCTCATCTTTCTTTTCTGTTGTTGTACCAAAGGCAAAAGCTGGTTTAGCTGGTTCATCTTTGTTTCCTGTACTTAAACCAAAGCCACCAAAAGCTGGTTTAGCTGGTTCATCTTTGTTTCCTGTACTTAAACCAAAGCCACCAAAAGCTGGTTTAGCTGGTTCGTCTTTTTTCTCTGTTGTTGATCCAAATCCACCAAAATCTGGTTTAGCTTGCTCATCTTTCTTTTCTGTTGTTGTACCAAAGGTAAAAGCTGGTTTAGCTGGTTCATCTTTCTTTTCTGTAGAACCTCCAAAAGAAAATTCACCACCTGCTGCTGGTTGTTTACTTCCTAAAGTGGAGCCAAACCCAGAAAAAGTTGGTGTGTTAGTAGAACCAAATGAAGGTAATGTTTCACCTGCTTTTTTTTCTGTAGAACCACCAAAAGAAAATGCTGGTTTAGCTGGTTCATCTTTGTTTCCAAAAGCAAAAGTTGGGGGTGGGGTTCCAGCATTGCTGATATTATTATTACCTATACCGCCAAAAGAAAATGTGGGTGGTTTTCCATCTTGTTGTTGGCCAAACATTTTTTATGTGATGGATAATAATGTTTTTGTTTTTATTTAAGGATTAATTATTTGTTCCTTTTAATATGCCTATGGTTTGTTAAAATATGAAATTAAGATATCTTTTTCAGTATTTGTTTATGATATATTTGTGTGTTTTTTTTTTGTTTAGAATTGAAGATTTCAAAAAAAGAAAAAAAATTTTTTTTTTTTTTGTTAAACAAAAACTGAAAAGTATGACCAGTTTATAATCTAATCACGTGTATGTCAAGTTAAGATATGAGAATGAAAAGAGAGAAATATATGCAAAAAAACGTTTATTAAATTAAAAAAAAGAGAGAAAAGGAATAGCCAGATAGAATAAAAATCTTTTAGTTTCAAATATATATGTGTATGTATTTATATAATGTTTTTAACTAAGTTTAATATTTTCTTTGAATTAAACATAGGTAGCTAGGCTATCTAAAAAAAAGGTTATTTTTTTTTGTTGTTTATACTGATTTTTTTTAGAATATGAATATAATCAAGTATACAACATATTAATTAATTGTGCATAATTTAAAAAAAATTTATTGTTTAAAATATATATATATTGATTTTAAATTATTTAATTTAAGCAACAACACATTGAGGAATAATAACCCAAGATGGACCAGTCCAGAAAGCACTGTGGAAGTCCTTGTTTTCAGATTCAGATTCTTTTGGAGATTGAGAAACGTAAGTAGAAGATTGCATTTTTTTAAAAGTTAGTTAATAGTAAGTTTGTTTTGTTTCCTTGCGGTGGTGTATTATATATTTTATTATTTATAATAAACTAATATATAATTAAATTATTAAATAAACATTCATATCAAATAATCTAAATTAAAACTTTGTTTAAATATGATTTCAGAAATTATGAAAATCTAAAAAAGAAGGATAGAAAAAAAAGATGAAACAGTTTCTAGGCAAATCCTTCTTTTCTAATTTTTTTCCAATAACAAAATATATGTTCTTTTTTATGTTTTTACAGTGATAATTTTCCTTTTTGGGAACTGTCAGTCGATTTGTCTTTTATCAATTCATATTTAAAGTTATTAAAAGTTGTGCATGGTTTTCTAACATTTTAGCAAAAAAAATACTTTTAAAAAATAATAATAATAACGATAATATGTAACCCACAAAATAGAAAATCCTATAAAATAAGATAATAAATATATAAAAGCAATATAAGCATAACTTTAGCCTCAAAATGTTGGAATAATATAACAATCATGTATTGAGGGCTTAAATGTAGAGGTAATTGTATTCATTCCTTATAGTTTCTTTCAACTACAACAACAAAACTGTAAATATATAATTCTTTTAATTTCTTTTTTCTAATGATTGATCATGTCTCTGATACTCTTACTGTTTAATTTCAATAAATCTTCATGACTTCCTTTGAAACTATTTCCAAACTCTTTATCATCGAAATCTCCTGAACTACAAGATTTGGAAAAGATAGGGATAATCTCATCCTCCTCACCTCTTAAACTGAAGCTTCTTCCTGCACCTGCCTCACCATCAACATCATCCAACAAAGCATGGTCAATCAATATGTTTCTCTTGCTAGCATTAGCTTGCATTGGAGCGAAATGGATTCTTGGATCATCCAAAATATTGTTTTCCAATAACAACTCTCTGATATTGAATCTTGTGAGTCCCTTGTTGTTAAACTTGTCCAAAAGGGAGTGAGATAATGTTTTACATTTTGAAATTTTATTTGGAGGAAGTCCCATAGGATCACCATTTTGAGATTTTGCAGCAACATCCATTAATTCCTCAATATCCGTTTTACTTAAACCTAATTCTATTGTCTTTATTCCCACTGTCTCAAAGAAATTTTGAACAATGCAGCTGTAGTTTTCTCTTTTACTGCTGAATATTCCACAGTTGTTGATAAATAGTTGTTGAAATTTTAAAGATGTGTTACAAGCGATGGAGGCAATAAAAAGAGGCCAGTCCTTATTTCTTGAAGTCATATTATAATCAAAATCATTCAGCTCAGTGATATTTTTACCTTTATTTCTATTTAGAAGAAGACTCATTCTCTTGACTTTATCATTTGTGCAATGAATATTTTTTTTTCTCAAAACATTGCATTTCAATCCTGGAGCTAAGGATATGTCAAGGGATACTTTAATGTCTTGGAAATTGAAAGTGGATAAAAATTTAGAAAAAACTTTCCATCCTTCATCATCGATAGGAGTATTTCTGAAACTTAGTTTCACAGAAGAAAGAATGTCTTTTTTGCCAGAATTTTGTAAATTCATAATCATTCTGGAAACAGCATCAAGGATTCTTGAGAACATATCAACAGACAAATCGCACATATCAAAGCTTAGTGACTCAATAATGGAGCAGCTGATGAAATCACAGATAGTCAATATTTCTATAACAGAAGGTTTATTGTTTTTCAAAGTGATCATTGGAATAAAATCAACAAAAGTATGTTTTGTTGTTGTGATGTTATTACTCTCTGGTTTACCACCTTCTTTTTTATCTTTATCTTCTTCGTCATCTTCCTCTACTGGTATTTGTTGCATGATTGATGCAATAGGGAGAATCTCTCTCAAATGGCACACTCTTTGGTAAATGGTTCTCCAAGAGACTCTTCTAGAAGGATCTGGAAACAAATCGTCTTCAATAGCAAAATCTTTGTCCTCCAACTTAACTTTTTTACTCTCATTTCCATCAATTATAAGACTATTTTTTCTGGAATGTCCCATTGCTGTATATATTCCATTATTAGTATTATTATTATTGTTGGCTGTTTCTGATTGAACTTTTTCCAGATCTTTGAAATATCTCCATTCCAAACTTTTATCTAAATTTTCTCTATCTTCATCAGACAAAATCTTCAAAACACCTCTTCCACCAACAGTCAATCCATGACTTCCCTTTCCAACACCATCAACATCCTTACAAGCCATTCCAAGAGAAGACTTTTCACTATCATTATTGCTATTATTATGTACTATAACACACCCATTTTGAACTTCCACTTCTCCGACTCTTGGCTGCTTGGAACAAATCTGCTGAGGAGGATCAATACTGAAAACAGTCTTGTCAAAATGAATGTGTTTTGGAATGGAAACGTTTTCCAAACCGGGAGGAACCTGTAACTCACTCTCCTTATTCAAATGGGCTTCGTGAATAAAAGAAGTATCTGCACTAGTTATTGGAGATATCACAGGCATGCCCTCAAGACCATCAGAGTCTGAATAACCATCATCATCATCATCAGAATTGGATGATGAAACTGAGAGAAGACTGTTTGATCTAGAGATTGAATTTTTCTTTTCAGATGGGTGATCTTCATTGTCATAGTAATCTTGCATTCCTAGCATATCATATTCACATTCTTTATCAACATTAACATTAACAACAGGTTGAGAAGACCATTTTCTTAATGGAATCAAACTTGATGTACTACTATTATTACTACTGCTGCCAGATTTGTCATTAGAGTTATTGTTGTTATTATTGTTGTTTTTGGATAAAAACAATTTTGCAATATTTGATCTTGTCTTTGATTGGGGAGGTTTACAATCTGTCTGCTGGCACATCAAAAGTCTCTTCTTGTGTTCTAAAAGAGATCCTTTTTTAAAGCAAGATTTCAACTTATGTAAATCATTGTTATGATTTGTCCTTTGATTCTCTCTCTGCAGTTGCAGTTGCTCTTTTCCTTGAGACCATATTGTTTTTTGTTTAGATTCAAAATCATCCTTTCCATGAAACATTATCAAATTCTCATTTTTCCAATAGTCAAGAAATTGTTTCATATCTATTCTACTAGCAGGAAATTGGCCAGTGGTGATAGATTTTTTCAATCTAGGTAAAGATTGTTTATCGTTGACATCACTTCCTTTGTTATTAGTGCTATGGTGTATTGTATCTGTAGTTTTGTTGTTATTATTTATATTGGATTCTTTTTTGATGATATTGTTTATAGAAACACTGCTACTTCTCTTTCTTTGAGCAGTATTGTTTATATTTTTTTTACTATTATCATCAACAACACCTGCAGTTGTGGAGTTGTTGTTACTGCTAAATAATTTATTAAATAGTCCCATTTTTTTGATGTTATTTATTAATAGAATGATAAAGATCGTATGTATTTATGTATGTAAGAAGTTATAAGTTTAATCTTTGTATGTATAATAAATGTATTTATGTATGTTTATTATGTATGATTTTAATGTTTTGGTTAATAAGTGTATTTTTTTTTTAATAAATATAATATAGTTATAATATGTTTATATATTTTTCTATATTTTTATAAATATGTTGTAACTCTTTCTTTCTCTTACCCTCTAGAACATATCTAAACAATATTTATGTTGTGTTTTTTTTTTCCCTAAATTCATGATTTTTATTTTTTTTTTTTTTTGAAAGGGGTAAAAAAAAAGAAAAAACATCAAAATAAATAAAATTTCAAATAATAGCGTGATCCATTATCATCATTCACTTTTTTTTTTTTTATATAATTTTTTATTTGAATAATAAATTTTAACTTAAGAGATTTTAATATTTATTTAAAAATTAACTCATTGTATCCAACTTTAGAAAATAAAATATTTATTCTATATTTAAAAAAAAAAAACTTTATACGTAAATATAAATATATCTTTTTTATAAAATTAATATATCTTTTTTATAAAATTAATATATCTTTTTTATAATATTAATATAAATTAGGGGAGAGATATATATATAGGTAATATATATTAAAATAATTAACAGAAACTGTTAGAATTATTATTTATATTCATTTGAATATATATATATATATGTTGATAACTCTTTATAAACTATTGTTGATATATTAATCAACAAAAATGTGTTAAAATATATATATATATTAAATTAAATCATATGATTTACATTGGATGAATAATGAATCTATCTTACTAGAAGTTATTGCTACTATTCAAGTTTTTCTTAATATATTTGTATGCCCATAATTCAATTACTCACATGACTAATTGCTAATTATTACATATAAAAAAAAAAAAAATTTTTCTTGGGGTCATTAAAAGTATAATTTTAAAAAAAAATAGATGAGATAAAACAAATTCTCATTCATATAAATATATATATAATGTAATAATAATAATATTTCTCTCTCAATCTTTCTTTTCTCTTAATTCATTTATTTCTTACCTTGGTTGGCAACAGCAGCGGCACCAGCGGCAGCGGCTTCTGGGTCCAAGTAGTAAGATGGCTTAGTTGGCTTCAAAGTCTTAGCATCCAATTCAAAGACCAATGGAATGGCAGTTGGGATATTTAAACCAGCAATGTCTTCATCAGAGATGTTTTCCAAGTACTTGACTAAACCTCTTAAAGAGTTACCGTGAGCAACAACAATAACATCCTTACCTTCTAATAAATCTCTAGCGATTTCATCATTGAAGTATGGTAATAATCTTTCAATAACTAAAGCTAAGGATTCAGTAGCTGGAATGACATCCCTTGGTAAGTGAGAGTATCTGACTTCGTTCTTTTGAGAGAATTCAGAGTCATCAGCGATTGGTGGAGGTGGGACATCGAAAGATCTTCTGTAGGTTTGGAACTTTTCTGGACCGTAGTTCTTTAAAGTTTCAGCCTTGTCTAAACCTTGTAAACCACCGTAATGTCTTTCGTTTAATCTCCAAGATCTCTTGACTGGGATCCATAATCTATCAGTTTGAGCTAAAGCAATGTTGGCAGTGTTGATAGCTCTGGATAATAAAGAGGTGTATAAAACATCTGGGTAAACTTTTTCCTTAACCATTAATTCACCAGCTCTCTTGGCTTCTTGTTCACCTAAAGCGGATAACTTAACATCAACCCAACCGGTGAATAAGTTCTTTTCATTCCATTCGGATTGACCGTGTCTAACTAAGATTAATTTAGGCATTATTTTTATTGTATTTGTTTAATATATGTAATTTACTACGGTTTTTTAAATTATATTTTATTTCTTTTTGAAAATTATTTATTTAAGGTATAAATTAAAATATAATGAGAAAAAATGATTATCAACTGATTTATTTTTACAACAAACCCATCTGTTGTTTAAATATGATTTGAAGAAGCAAAAAAAAAAAAGGTGGAAAAAAAAAATTTTTTTGTTCATTTTTTTAAAAAAAAATAAAAAAGTATGATGATTCCAAAAAAAAAATTGTTGTTGATTAGTGTGTGAGATACTTTTATTATTTTTTGAAAGAGTGGAAGTTTTTTTTTTCTTCCTTTTAATCAAGAACGAAAACAGTAAGCCAAAACAAAAAAAAAGAAAATTGTGTGTGTTTTAAAAAAAAAATTTTTTTTTATATAACTATTTTCAACATTTTAGTGGAACTTTGTCTCTCTCTTTATTGATTTTTTTTTTTTTTTTATATAAAAAATTATAATTTTTTGTGTTATTAATTTTTTTTTCTATACGATCATGTGATAGAATACAAATATATATATATATATATATATATTGTTTAAAATCAATATCTATATCATTATTACACAAAATATAAATATATATTCATATAATATAATTAATTTAGTTAACAAAAATAATAATAAAAAAAGGTATTATAGATTAATAGTATATATTACTGTGAATTAATACTTTTTTTTTGTTTATAGTAATAGTAATATATTGTGTAGTATATATTTCAATTAAGAATTTGAAAGTAAAGATATGCAACTAATATATATTTTTTTTTTATTAATACCATTATCTGAAACATAACAAGTATATATATATAAATTTATTTTAATTATTAAACTTTTTGATTAAGAAGAGTAAATGAAAAGATGTATTAAATAAAGTTTATACTATATATTAATTTTTATTTATTATTATTTGATATATTACTTATATATTATCATTTTTAAAAAAATTATACTTTTTATTTGTTTACATTATAAACAATTACTTTTATTATTATTTATAATTTTTTTATTGTTTAGTTAATCTTATTTAACAAAAATGTTTATTTAAATTTAATTGTTAAATATTCATATGTAAACATTCTTAAAGATAGCCACGTGCATTATTATTTATATCCGACACTCAATGTTTTTTAATCTTTTTTTTTTTTTTTTTGAGGGAGGCATTGTTTTCTTTTTTTTTTTTTTTTTCTTGTCTCAATTCAAAAAATAAACACAATCTTGGTTTTTTTTTTTTTTTTTTTTTTTTTTTTTTTTTTTTTTTTTTTTTTTTTTTTTTTTTTTTTTTTTTTTTTTTTTTTTTGTGAGAGATGATTTGTTTTTTGTAATTAAACTTAAGACTAATTATATATATATTTTATATTAATAATAAACAAATCATATAAACAAACCATATCAGATCTTATATTTAAATAAACAAATAAAATATATAACTATTCAAGGATAGAACAAAAACAAAAAAATATTTCCAATACAAACCAGAAATCAATATTAACAAAATAGTAAAAATTTTTTTTTGATTTATTTTTACTTTCTGTAACATTTGAAATTTTTTTTTATTAGAACAAATAATAAGAAAAAACAACAAACTTTCAACTCTTATATAAAATTTTGTTGATAGTAAACTTTTAATTATCTTCAATTATTATTTTTCTCTCTTTCTTTTGTTGCTTATTTAAATAATGAACTTTGGATCTCTAAGCAATCATGCTGATGATAAGGTAATTAGTAATATAAGAGAAAGAATTCAAAAACAACAACGATTAAGAAATCAAAGTAATTATAACAACAACAACAACAACGATATGACTATTAATAACATGCAAAAACATAGATCTTTATACTCTAGGAGTAATGATCATTTAACTGATAATAATGCAGTAAACAAATCTTTACATATTAAGAAAACCGCTCACCAACAAATAGCTGAACAGAATAGACCTGCTTTAAGTGAATTAACAAACACAAATATGAACAGTAATAGTAATAATAATAGGAGTACAACAAGATCTTTAAAAAATACACAAGCTACAGTTTATACCAACAATAGCGAATATACAAACCAAGAAAATATTCCCAAAAATGACTCATTTAATATAGATCAACAAAATGCAACATACACCAGTTCAGATATGGATGTAGAAAGCAATAATGATTCTGTGATATTTAATAACAAAAGCAAATCATCAGCTGAAATAGCAGAAGCAGTTTCATCATCTTCTGGAAGAAGGGTTTTAAGCAATGAAAGTGCAACCACCACAACATCCACAACCTCCACTATAAGTAGAAAAGAAGTTGAACATTTGAAACTTGAATACACTTCTGAAGATGAAACTCTTTTGAAACAGGCTTACCAACAACACCATGTTGCATTTCCTGATTTGAATGATCCTGACACTTATGATGTGACTTTATGTACAGAGTATCAACCTGAAATTTTTAGACATTTAAGAATTTTGGAAGCAAAATTTGCTCCAATGGAAAATTTTATGGCATATCAACCTAACTTGACTTGGAAACATAGAACCATTGTACTTAACTGGCTGGTTTATGCACATGATAAGCTTAAAATGCTCCCGGAAACGCTATATCTTACAGTAAATCTTTTTGATAGATTGCTATCCACTGTTGAAGTCACAAAACAAAAACTTTATTTAGTGGCAGGCACATCTTTATTTATAGCTAGTAAGTTTGAAGAAATTAATCAAGCTTCAGCTAAGGATATAAAGACGCTTTTGAATGATGAATTTGAAAATGATCATATTTATTTAGCAGAAACTTTCATTCTTCAAAGTTTAAATTTCGATATAGGATTCCCTGGTCCAATGTCTTTTTTGAGAAAGATAAGTAAAGCAGACAATTACCAATTTGATAAAAGAACTTTAGCTAAATACTTGTTAGAAACTACAATAATGGATCCCAAATTGGTTGCAGCAAAGCCTAGTTGGTTAGCTGCTGGTGCTTATTATTTATCCATGGTAATTCTTGAGAATTTAGAAGACTATAACAAATATAATAAAACTGAAGGTAACCATGATGATGATGAACAAGAACAGAACGCCAATAAAGAAGAACAAGAAAATATCAAATGCAGTGAACCTTACACAATATGGACATCAAAACATGTTTACCATTCTGGCTATACAGAAAGACAAATAGCAGTAGTTGCATCTACCATAGCGCAAAATTGTAGAAACTGGAACAGAGCACATGAAGCAGTCTATAACAAATATTGTTCAAAAAAAAATAGAAGATGTTCATTGATTGTTGATGATTGGCTTAAAATTCTGGAACAACAAAGACTTCAAGAAGAAGAAGAGGAAGAAGAGGTAGAAGAAGGCTTATAAAAAAAAATAATGAAATTGAAATAAAGTAAAGTAAAATAAACTAGATGTCCATATGTGTAAATATTTATCTATATATTTGTTTATATATTTGTCTATTCGGAATTAATTAAAGGACTGTGAAAGATTTAAAGTATTCTTTAACTTTTAATAAATATTTATAATCATTATAATAGGTTAAAATTTTTTATATGAGATAGAGAAAGGCGCAAAAAAATTAAAAATGATTTTCCTGTTTAGGAAGCAGTTTACGCATAAGGAAGATCTTTACTACATTATATATTTTTATCATTTAATTAAATTTCAAGTAAAAGAGAGAGAGAGAAAAAAAAAATATGAATGTTATTTAAAAAACATAAAGTTAAAAAAAACCTGGCAATATGTCAAATAATTTATCGACAAAGTGTTTTGAAATTAAAGATATAGAAATAGAAAAGGAGGAAGAAGAATAAAAGAAAGATATAAAAAAGAATGATACAATAACTCTTGTTGTAGATTCAACTGAGGAAAAGATTGGAGTTGAAATTTATGAAAAAAACATCCAACAACTTAATTTCTTAGAACAGGATTACAAACTTAATAAAATGAACAAAGATTTGGACACAGTTGAAATATTAAATTATCTTATCGAGACCTATAAACCAAATGATGTATTACTAAGTTCAAGAATGGATTTTGATTTAAAAGAGTTTATTGAAACAAAGTTGTATCAGCAGGGCAAAGTTTTAAAGGAACTTGAAGTCAATAACGGAAACACTGGGGTTTTTTGTTTCCTTCTTATAAAGTTGGTATAGTATCAATAAAAAATTTTAATAGTAAAAAATTGAATGATAGTGTGGCAGAGGTTTTAAAAAAAGATAATGATACTTTTATGAATTTTGAGAATAAAAAAGAAGAAGATGAAGAAAAACAAATAGATGATGATAAAAAATCTTTAATCATCAATCTTGAGTTAAATAGACAATCTGCTACTAAAATAACATTTGGATGTGTTTCCTGTATATTAGAGTTTCTATCCCTAGATTCAACTAAGCAAACACTTACTGAAAATACTGAAGTTGCTAATGATGACAATGAGACTAACCAAAATTCTTTTCAATTTAGCAAGAGAAGCACAACAAATACAATCTTAAACATCCTTTTCAATTATGCCAATATTATTTCTATACGTGATGACACTTTTACAATGGATGAGGAAACCATATTCTCTCTTCAATAGTTACCTATTCAAAAGACTAATTATCAAAAGTCTATGGTGGGCTATTATTTTTCAATCTATAAATTATTAGGCCAAAATGTCAAAACAGATTTAGGTAAAGATTTAATAATGAAATGGTTATTAAACCCTTTAAAAAATGTTGATAAGATCAACAAAAGATTAGATTTTATTGAAAATTGTATTAATTCCTATACGGATTTTAGCAAATTAAATTCATTGATTAATAAATTGCCAAATATGAAAAAAATAATATCTGATTTTGAGACAGGCAAAATTCATCATAAAACATGGCTAAACCTTTACAATTATTTTTCAGTTATCTTCAAGATTGAATTGTTTTTTGCAAACAGTTGCGAAGAAGAAGAAGAAAAGAAAGAAAAAAATGAACTTATGGATGAATTTTCATCATTAATTACTTCTTTAAAAATTACTAGTCTAACCGAATCAATTTTACTTTTTTTAAATGTTGAAGAAACTTTTTTAGAGAATAAAATTGTTATTAAAGATGGTTTTAATTCAAAATTAGACCAATACAGAGAGGTTTATAATTCAATGGAAGATATTTTAGGTAAAAAAGCCGAGATAATAAACAATTAAATTATAAATAATTTCAATACTAAACTTAAAATTGTAGTATTGTATGTGCCTCAATTAGGCTATTTAATCTCAATGTCTAAAAAAGTTTTTGATCCTGTATTTTTAGATGATCCAGTTTTCAATTTTTTTTAAATATTTGACACAGATAGCCATGTGTATTTGAAAAATAATATTATGCAACAAATGGATTCCCAATATGGTGACATTTTTAGTATCATTTCAGATATGGAAATGGTGTTAATATTAAATTTTCAAAATGAATTTGTAAGAATTTATAAAAATATATTGCTAAAGAGCTACATTACAGTTTGTAAAATTGAAGTATTGCTTTCATTTTCCCAAGTTTCTTTGAAGCAAAGATACCAAAGACCTTTTTTTGACAACATGCCAACTGATAGTACAAACAATAGTAATAGCTCGGGTAATACTATATTTTTTTTAGAAATGATAAATGGAAGTCATCCTCTTTATGAAAACATTAAGGGAACTTACATTCCAAACACACATCAAACAAGAACTAATTCATCTTCAATTTCTAAAAGAGTGACTGTGATAACAGGAGCAAGCATGTCTGGTAAAACAATTTACATGCTTTCAGTGGGATTAAATGTATTGATGGCTCAAATAGGGTGTTTTGTTGCTGCTGATAGTTTTTCACTATCACCAGTAGATAAAATTTTATCTAAAATTTACACTAGAGAATCTGTTATTAGATTGCATTCAAATTTTTTTGGGATTGTCAACAGTTAAACAAATGTTTACAGCTAGCTACCAAAAATATTCTTTTATTGATTGATGAGTTTGGAAAAGGAACAGATGTTATAGATGGACCATATTTATTTGGTGGTGTTTTGGAAACTTTAATAACAATAGAGTGTAGAGTCTTGTTATGTATCAATTTTCATGAGTTATTTAATAAAAAAGTTTTAGGAAATGATGAAGAATTATTGAACAAGATTAATTTTTACACAACAAAAATATTAGTTACTAAAAGACAAGAACAAAATAATATTGCTTCAAATAGTGATAATTTTTTAACTTTTCTGTACAAAGTGAAAGAAGGAATATCTTTTGATTCATTTGGTGTTATATGTGCAGAATATTGTGGAATGAATAAAGAAATTGTTGAAGATGCTAAAAAAGTTTCTAAACTTTTAACTGCAACTGATGAAGACAATGATAAAAACATTAGTGAATTATTTGCAATGATAAATAATAAAAATAAAGAAAACATTGACGTAGAATATCAAGAAAAAAAGAAAATTATGATGGAGTTCTTAAAAACGGAATTTCAAATTCAAATATATATATATATATACTAATTATATATCTTTATTTTAAAGTTTAACAGATTTAGTAATATCTTTTCTAATACCACTCTTTTCACCTTCATATCTACCGTCATGTGGTCCTTTGTAAACTTGTTTCATAGATCTCAATTTCTTTTGAGCCTTTTCATATTTCTTTCTCTTCTTGACTCTTGAGTTTCTATTATCTTTGCCTCTATGTGGTGTTAAACCTTTATTTTTCAAAATTTGGTAGTTAATAGCTCTCTTACCATCCTCATCTAATACTTCCTTCAATTCATCTAATTTACCCTCAGTAGAAGCTTGTTTAACCAATAAGTGAGCTTCCATTCTATTTTGTATTTTATCTTTTTTGTTCTTGTTGATAGAGTTATAAAAGCCTTCAATTTCTGCAGAATCGTAATTATTGATTTCATTAACTTCATTCATATTGACTCCTTCGACATCTTCATTGTTCAAAGCAGAGAAATCATCAGCTTTTTGCAAACCCCTCTTTCTTGCCTCTTCCAGAAGTCTTTGCTTTCTTTCAAACATTCTTTCTTTATATGGAATATCATCATCACCTCCAATTAATTTATCAGCTTGATGTCTGTCGGATTTATCAATCTTAGCAGTGTAGAATCTCAAGGACTTCTTCTTTTGGTTCTTTTCTTCTAAATCTACATCATTAATTTCACCTTCAATGAAATCACCCTTGTTATCATCTTTCTTAATGTTTTGAATTCTTGATTTGAATTCAACTCCTATTTCAGCATTAGAAGCTTCTGAAGCAGATCCATCGCTGCTGTCACTATTTTCTTCTTCAAGTTCAATTTCTTCTTCACTCTCACCTACTTCCTCTTCATCATCTTCATCATCTTCATCTAATGCAGCTTCTGCTAAGAAGTTTTCATCCATTTCCTCAACTTCGCCATCTTCTTCACCTTCTTCAACATAACCACTGGCTTGTATTTCCGGCAACAAGTCAGCTTGTCTGACAATTTCTTTGGTTAACAAAATTTTTTCCATAATAGGGTGATATTTCATGTTTTTAAATTCTTCATTATCTGGTTGTTGTAAGTTGTCCAGTAAGAGCATGAAATAAAGGTTTATAGATGCAAGATTAGACAATACAGCAGTCTTTTTAATGCTCAAAACTGTGGATAATTCTTCTTCTTGTTCAGTTTTAATTGAAGCCAACTTCTCATCTAAAGTCTCTAATTTTTCATTTAAAGATCTATATTCCTTAAATAATGGAATGAATTCTGGGAATTTTGCTTGTAAAAACTCTAATTTTTCAACTTCAGAGAAATTGTTTATACTGTGAACATCTTGTTTCTCAACTTGAACCAATTCATCACTTCCTTCAAAAGCTTTGTTATCATATTCCTTTGCATTCTTGTCCCAATTTTTTTGTTCTTCATCATCATCCAAATCCATGAAATCCATCATGTTTAAAGATTCCATGTGTTGTTGTTGTTGTTTCTTAGCTTCTTCTTCCATAGCCTTAGCATCATCTTCATTGTCACTTACATCATCTGCACCATAGTAATTAGCCTTTGTAGAACCCCAGTTATTGTCATCTTCATCATCCATTTCTTCAATATCATCAGCAGATCTTAATTTTTTACCAAACAATTTTTTATAAACAGCTGCACCATCTAAAGAATCACCATCACTTTCTTCTTCATTTTGTTCATCATTTTCAGAAGTTTCTTCTTCATCTATATTCATGACTTCTTCATCACTATATTCTTCATCATCATTGTAATCATCATTACGTCCGTTTTTATAGTTTTTTGATAGAGTAGAGTTTTCAAATGTAATTTTTTCCTTATTTTTCATAAAGTCATCTACTTCGTTTAAACCATAAGGTTCTGAGTCACTAGACATAATTATGAATAGGACTAATTGTTGGCTTTTTTTATTATTATTGGTTTATTTACTTATCATTATTTTTCTTTTAAAAAGAACTTAAATTTTTTTTTTTTTTTTCAACTAAAGATTTAGGATTAATAGAATAGTTTCCAAATTAGGAAAACATCAAAGAATTTTGAACTCATACAATATTTTTCTTTATGTTTTTTTTGTGATGCCAAAAAAAAAAAAAGCAATTTGCTTTTAAACTCCGTTTTTTTTGATTGATGTTAATTTTTTCTATTAGAAAAAAAAAGTTTCTTTTTTTTTTTTTTACTTTTTTGCTCTTAGGAACAAAAACTTTGACAAAATATATTCATCTAATATTTCAGTTTTATTGTTATTACATTTAGAAGCATATAGAAATTATAATATAACCAAACAATCAACAATAATATATATATAAATATGTCAGGTCGATTACCTACATTGGGAGGTGGCAGTAGTGATGCTAACAATAAACCGAAATCATTAAAATTTAAACCTAAAATTGTTCAAAGAAAGACTAAAGAAGAAAGAGAAGAGGCTTTAAAGAACTTGGAAAAAGAAAAAGTAAAACAACAAGAAGAATCAGATAAAAAGAAAAGAAGAGAAGATTTTTTTAAGCAACAACAACAACAAAAGCTGAGTGGAAACAGAGTCCCTAAATACCTACAAAATACTACTTTGGTCTCATCTGGTCCTTTGGCAACAGGAACTTTCACAGGGAACTTCAGACCTGGAGCTAATAACAACAGAACAAATTTCTCTTCTTCCTCTTTCTCTTCTGGACTTGGTGGTAGAGGTATTTCCTCACTGATAAAAAACGAACATACTGAATTGTCTTTAACACAAAATGGAAAGGATTCTGATGATGAAGATGATAAAAACGATAAAGATGAATTTAATAACGAAGGTGAAGTCAGAATTAATATGGGTAAAGAATATAAGCCAGAAGATGAAAAAACTAATGTTAGTGATAATGATGATACAGATGAAGGTGATGAAGAGGGTGATGCTGAAAAGAAAGACGCTAAATTTGAACTAGATCATTTATTCCCTGTTAGACCAATAAAGATCAAACATGAAGATTTAACAACTACAAATATCAAAGAAGAAATTAAACAAAACTTTTCTATTCCAGGGACAAAGGATAATACCCCTGAGTTGGAATTAGAAGATGTTGCCATTCCACCAATAGAAAGAATGCAAATAGACTCTTTATTCTACAGAAACAATTCTGAAAATAACCATCAACAGATAGGCATAGAGAAACAAGCTATATGCAATGACTACATCAAATTTAACAAAAAACTTCATCACAAGAAAACATCCAAACTGATTCAAAAGAATTTGTTTTTATATCAATTACCAAATACATTACCATTTAATGTTAGTGACAATGCACCACTTCAAGGTGAGATAGGTCAATTAAGAATACATAAATCTGGAAAAATTACTATGCAGTTCAGTAATGGTACAGTCTTGGATGTTTTCAAATCAGCTGAAACTTCTTTCCTTCAGGATATAGTTTCAATTGAAGCTCCATTAAGAGATAGCAATCAAGATACTAATAAAAATATAATCAAAGTCAAGAAAGAAAAAAGAGATCATAATGATAATATGGATTTAGAACTTGAAGATGATGAAGACATAGATGAGAATGATGATATCGGTATAGTTAAACATTTAGGTACAGTTACAAGTAAATATGTTACTGTTCCTAGACTATAATTTTATTTCATAGATGAGTATTTTTATATATATATATATATATGCACGTGAAATATCTTATTGTGATTTTTAAAGTTTTGCTCTTATTTTTTTTTTAAAAAAAAAGATAAAGATAATCCCGTGCTTCACAAATAAACAATCAATTTGTGTAGATTAAAAAAAAAAAAAAATTCTCCCTTTTATTACTTAAAGAACCTCAAACTAAAATAAAAAATTTAAATAAAATAGATTTTCTTTTTTTTTTTAAATTAAAACAAACATAAACAAGATAAACCAAAAACAACCTTTTTTGTTTGCTGCTATCAACTTTTCAGTTGGAAAAAAAAGAAAACTTTTAAATCAAAATATTTATGCTATTCTACAATAGTATTTTTTTATTCTTCTACTTGATAACATATCACAGTAATTAACATTTTTTTTAAATATATATAAAAAGAGAAGGGAACAAAAAAAAAAAAAAGATGTTATCAGGTGATAAAAACAAATCTCCTTTGCTAAATATACAAAGTGAACCTGATTATTCAAGCAATGATGACAGTGATTCAAACAATAGTTCTGATAATTCAGTAATCAATAATATTAATACACCAGAAACCGATTCTAACGATAATACTGTCAATAATAATCATAATACTTTTTTCTCAAATATATTTAATAATGATAGAAATTCTAAAAAAATAAATATGAATAATCCAAAGGACAGTGATTTACTATTACTAAAATCTGTACGCCAAAATAATAATAATAACAATGATGATTTTAACATCTTGAATAAAACTAATAAAAAAAGTTCAAAGAAACAACAAAATAACAATAATTATTTAAGAGTGATAGAATCAGAACCATCATCTACGGAAACTGATGCCGAATCTAGTGATAATGAAGAATCAGAAGAAAATGATAATGAATCAATGAGACTGTTTAAAGAAAATGTGCACCTTCTTGAAGAACAACCCCTTGCAACAGCATATCTTTCAGAACATGAAGAAGAAAATGATGAGGAATCTGAAAATGAAGAATACAATAATAATAATAGTAGATTTAATGCTAAAAATATAGATAAAAAACAATTGACTCTTTGGAGGTTTAGCAACATTGATAATTTAGACTCATTTTTCATTACATTTTACAAATATTATCTTAAAAAAGGTCTTTATTCATATCTGATTGAAAAAATTATCAACATTCTTATATTGTTGTTTGTTCTTTATATTTCAATTACTTTGAAATTTTGCATTAACTATAATCTTTTTTCAAATGCTACAAAACTAGAAGATATTTGGATTGACAAGTGCTTTAAAACACAACTTCCTTTTTTACTTAAAATTATTATTTGGGTTGTTTATTGTTTTGTAGTTTTGAAAGGAAAAGCAATTTATAAAGAATTTAAATCTTTACAACTTATGCAAAATTTTTATTACTATTTGCTAGAGATTGATGATGATGAGTTACAAATTATTTCTTGGGTAGAAGTTTTGAATAGATTAATTAAGTTTAAAGATAGTAATAATTTATTTCAAAACAGTCAAAGTATCACTTTTGAGAATATTGTTAATAGAATCATGAGACTCGATAATTATCTTATTGCGATTTATTCTAATGAATCTTTAATGAAGTTTAAGGTATTTGATAATCGTTATCAAGTTTCATTAACAAAGAGTTTAGAATGGAATATTAATTTGATTTTGATTAATTTTTTTTTTGCAAACGGTCAATTTGCAATTAATAGTAAAAATGCCAAAAATCTTTTAGAATTAGATTTGATTAATAAATTTAGAGTTGCTGGTTTTATTAATATTATTTTGACTCCATTTTTAGTCATCTATTTTACTTTATTATATGTGCTAAAATATTTTTATAATATAAAAAGCATTTTTAATCTTCGAGAATACAATTTAGAAAACAAATATAAACTAAGAGAATACAACGAATTGGAACATTTTTTTAATAAAAGACTAAATTTGTCAATAGATATTGCTAATGAATATTTGCTACAATTTCCAAATAATATTAACAATATTATCTATAAATTTTTAGCTTTCATTAGTGGATCATTGCTAGCTATTTTAACAATTACCACATTATTATTTGATTCTGAAAACTTCTTATCATTTGAAATTACTCATAACAAATCAATTTTATTTTACATTTCAATAATAGGTGCTATAAACACATTTACATATAATAATATCCAACAAGATAAATACAAAACCTACCAACCTAGAAAATATTTTAAAGAATTATCTAAATACACCCATTTCATTCCTAAGAATAAGAACAAAGGTCTATCTGAAAAACCAATGTCAAATATAGAAACAAGAGATGAGTTTATGAAGATTTACTCTTTGAAATTAATAAATATTATAAATGAATTTGGTAGTCTCTTGCTGACGCCATACATATTATGGTTTGTTTTACCAAAAAGATGTAAAAATATTATAGCTTTTATGCAAGAAATTACTGAAAAGGATCATGAATTAGGATATATTTGCAAGTATGCAAATTACAAACCGAGCGAAGAAGAAATTCATAAATCATTCTTTTTCATGGAAGATGAGGAAGATGCAGATAATAATGATAGCACTACTCCTGTAGATGTTGAGGAGTTGAAATTTGACAAGAAAAGAAGAATTAAAGATAGATTATTAAGAGCCAAAAGGACTACCCCTGATGATAAAAAAACATTTGCTAACAACATTTATAATAATGAAGATGATGAAAATGCCAAAAAACAAAAAAGGCGTTTACAAAATCATCCATATAAATTAAACTTTAAACACCAAAATGATGATAATGATAAAATGATGAGATCTTTCATGCAATTTAAAAATGTATACCATGAGAATATTATTTGAAAAAAATGAATCATAAATAATATTATCAAAAAAAAAGCATGCACATCAACAATAATGCAACTGTAATTAGATGCCAAATAATATATATATATATATAAACTATATCAATTTATTTATTTTTTACCTTGTCTCATTTTCTTTTCTTTTTCGTACATATTTCTTTCACTACCTTCTTCAGTATTGATGACATTGACAATTCTCTTCATCTTATCATGGTAGGCTTGCTTATCAGCAATCATTTCTTTAGTTCTTAAGTCTTGAGTGAACTTAGAATCCTTTCTGAATTGTTTCAATTGGAATTTAGATTCTTTGTGAACTTGTTTCTTTAATCTATTAATTTCATTTTGTTGTGGAGATATATCATTATTGTATCTCTTATCCGGATTGAAGTTATCATCAAATTTAGGTGTCACTAATGGAATACTAATTAATCTATGGTCTTGCAGGATTAATGGATGGTGTAAATTATTTGAAACAATAGTATCCATGGCTTCTATTATAGAATTGATTTGATCTTTAATACTTTCAACATTACCATATTTCCTTAGTAACTTAAACAATCTTGGTTTCACAATATCTATGATTTCAGTAACTGCAGTCTTTTCATCCCAAATCATGTTTAGTGATTGAGTAATGTTAATTAATAAATTTTTTAAAACATTTGTTGAATTAGTAGTCTCTTCATTTAATTTTCTTATACTTAATTGTTCATATTCAACATCCTTCACAAGTTCAACTTTATCACTAATATAATAATCTAAAGATTTGACAATAAAGAACAAAGATTCTGGTGCATATCTTTTAGATAAGTTTTGGTATTTATTGTTAATCTCTAATAGCATACATCCAAATTTATTAGTAGTTAAACTGTCAAATTGTAGCTGTTCCAAAAATTCATTGATAAGAATTAAAGAAGGTGTGACAATCAAATGGTAATGATCTGAAGTAGAGTACACAAATCCAACCAAAGAGAAAAATAACACAGTAGATGGTTTAACAACAGATTCATGCTTTTGTTCAAATTTTTCTTGAAGAGATTGAATGTTCATTCTCAGAAAATCAATCAATTTGTTATTATATTTAGCTATTAATTTGACAAAAATATCAACAAATTGATCTAAAAGTTCTATTTCTTCCTCATCTTTCATGGTATCAACCAAAAATTGTAAATGTTGAAAAATAACTTTTGTCAAGTTTTCTAACTTTAGATTGTTACCTTCTGCTAATTTAGGTTGATGAAAACTAATTATTTTTTTAACAACTGAAACATGTTCTTCAATTGGATAATCATTTAATAATGTTAAAAGTTGTTTATGAGTACTTGGGCATTCAAATGTGGCAATATCTTCAACATTTTCTTTAACATTTTTATCTTTTTTAACATCAAATATAATATCATTGTCAGAATCTGGAACATCAGCATCTTCACCTTCCTTATCTTCATCAGATTCATCATTCCAGAAACCTTCATCTAATTTCTCAATATCTAATCTTTCTTCATCTTCGTTATCTAAATTGAAAATACCTCTCATTCTCATCTCTCTTTCTTTTTCTAGTTTTTTAGATTCTTCTTCTTCTTTTTCTAATAATTCTTTTTCAGATAATACTCTATCTTGAGGTTGTGCTCTTTTATCAAATTGGAAAGTTTTTACTTTACTATCGTAGTCATTAAATTCAATGTTGCTTTCTAACTTAGATTCTGAACCAGTTTTTTCTTTCTTTTGCTTGATAGATTCCTTTTCGGTAGTTTTCAATTCAGCTAAAAGATCATCAAAATCTTCATCCAAGTCCAGGATTTGCTCATTCATTGTATTTTGTTTTTCTTGTCTCTCTTGCTTATACATTTTAGATTTAGCAATAATTTCTTGCATAACTTCTTTTTTTGTTTTTTTTCTTGGAACACCTTCATCCATATCACCATCTTGATTTTCAAGATCATCTCTATTTCTTTTGTTTCTAGCTTGAATAATTTGTTCATATTCATCATCATCAAACAAAGAATGTCCAGCATGTGTTAATTTAAACATACCTGAATCTTCTTCTTCAGCATCATCTTCCAGATTGTATAATGATTTTTTAGATTTTCTTCCACCTTTCATGCTAGTATAATCTTGGGATAGTTCACTTTGCTGTTCTTCAAATTGTTTGATTTGTTCTAATTTATATCTTTCAAGAGTTTTTTCTTCTTCAGACAAACCACTAAAACCTCTTTCACCAAATCTGTTATCTTTAAAAGTATTGTTTTTGTTCAAATTAGCTTTATTAACATTGTAAGACATCAATTTGGCTTCATATTCCAATTGCCTTTTATCTGTAGTTTTACTGTTAGAATTAGAATTGGCATTAGCTAAAATATTAGCCTTTTTATGAGACTTTACAGTTTTATCAAACATGTTCATAGAATCTCTAATCTCTTGAATTTTTTCTTCTCTACCATCATCTTCTTTAGAAGATAATTTAGCTTTTTGTTTAGATTTTTTAGAAGCATATCTTACTCCATGTAAACCATTTTCTTTCAACTTAGACTTAAGTCTTTGCAATTGAGAGTTTTTAGCCATTATATATAAATACGTAGTTGGTTGGTTATTGTTAGTTTAGTATATCATATAAAAACATATATATTATAAATGAAATAAATATTAATATTTTTTAAAAAAAAAAAAAAAACAGAAAAAAATGATTGAACACTTCCAAATAAGGAAATGCACAGTTTATTTTCATAGCAAAGCCAAAAAAAAAAAAAAAAAGAAACTTCATTGTAACTCATGTGACTAAATATCGGATATATATATTTTTTGTTTGCTTTGCCTCGTCTGTGTGTATTTAATTCTTTTTTTTTTTTTTTTGCCACCCAAAAAAACATAGTTCTTAAACAACTAATGTTAATATAACTTCTTTATTATTATTATACTCTCTTGTTTAAAACAATAAAAAAACCAAGTCCAAAAAAAATATATTATTTTTGAATATGTCTGATACTATTTCTAATACTATTAATAGTATTTTTGAAGACAAAAATGCTACCTTAGATGGTCAATTAGATTCTTTATTAAAACTTGAAAAACAAATTAGATTAAAAGAACATAATGAACAAGAAGAATCCATGCAAGTATTAACTGCAATTCATACTTTACTATCTAAAGATTCAAAAAACAGTTTGAGATTAGTTAATACTTTAGAAAATTTAATCAAGAAACATGGTCAATTCAAAGAAAATATAAACAAATTTGTTGGATTAATTATTGATGGTGTTGAAGATTTAAGTATTTTATCTAAAATGATTCCTATTTTAGATAATAAAATTTATTTAGAATTGAACTACTGTAAATTAATTAACAAAATTACTGAATCATATATTGAAAAAGAAGATTTACAGAAAGCTTATGATATTATTAGTAAATTAGATTTAGAAAATGTAAATACAATTGATTTAGATTTAAAACTATCAATTTTACTAAAACAAATGAAGTTATGTAACAGTTTAGGCAAATATGAGGATACTGTTACTTTTAGTAAGAAAATCATACCTAAACAAATTTTCAAATTTAAAGAATTGAAAACAAAGTTTGAAAGAGACTATTATTTAATATTAATTGAAGTTTATAATGAAAGTGATGAATATTACAAGATTGGTTCTACTTTAAAAACTTTATTACCAAGTAGAGTTGACAAAGAAGAAAATGAATATTTTGATGAAACTGAATTGATTGACTGTGTAAATTTCTTGATGCTTTCTGATTATGATACTCATTTGAATATGCATTTATTGAAAGATTTACAACAAAATGATAAGGACTTGAATAAACTTCCTAAATTGAAAAAAATTTTAGATATTTATTTATCTAATGATTTAATTACCCCACCTGATTTGAAAGAGTTAGTTGTTCTAGGTAAATACTCATTTAATAACAAGAAGAAAGAAACTCATATGAAGCACTTGAACTTGAAGATTATAGAACATAATATTAGATGTATTTTCATCTACTATGATAATATTCGTATTGACAGATTATCTGAATTATTGAACATAGACTCAAAGACCATAAATTTGGAAAGTATATTAATGGATATGATTAATAATGGTGAAATATCTGCAAAGATTAACAGACCTTTGGGTATAATAAACTTTGCTGCTAATAACAATGCTAGTGGTGGAGACAATCTTCTAGAACAGTGGTCAGATAATGTAGAATTACTATTGAATCAATTAGATGTTATTGACCATTTGATTACAAAAGAACAAATTACATATAATTGATATATATATATATATCCTTTGTTCTTGATAATTAAATTTACTGTTTATTAGTAAACATACAAATAAAATATTTATGCGTGATTTGATAATGATGAATTGTTTCACATTATTTGAACTCGGATTTTAATAGATCTGTACATTTTTTATTATTTTTTTTTTAAATAAATATAACGTATTCTTGGATAAGTTTTTGTCTCATTGTTTTTTTTTTGTATTTATTTTAAAATCAGTAAGAGAAAATATTAATATAAAATAATGAATTATAAATAAAACCTAAGGATTCTTTGCAATCGTAATGACCTTACGACAATGTATTGATAATTATGTTAATAGCTCTTATAAATTAACTCTAGATGAGTTATTAAATGATAATTCAATGTATAATATTGATTTTATAATCATTAATGTTATAGATATTATAAAGGACTATGATAGTAACGATACTGGTATTGAAACTATTATAGATAGATTAATTTTATTACAGAAATTTGAAAATAATTTTATATTTGCAAATGAAAAGCTATTAATGATACTTTTACATTTAACTTTTGATTATAAAATCTTTAATATGGTTATAAAAATTTTTTATAGAGAAATGCAAATAATGAACAGTAATGCTCAACATTTAATTAGCTTTAAACTATCGCAAGAACTTCTCTCTGTTCTTATAAATATAGTAAATGATGATTTATTAACAAAGAACAATGAATATATAGAGTTAATCGGTCATCTTATACCATTAAGTGTTTCTGAAAATATAAATAATAGTAAACAAAAGATTTCTAATGCATTTTTAATAACTGTTTGTAATGTTTTAAAAAAAGATCTTGAATCTGATACTGTTGATAGTCTTATTCATTTGTTATTGATCGTGAATGAATTGTTTTGCATAGAAAATCCAGAAAAAAACCCAATCCCCTTTTTAATTAATTCAAATATAATTAACAAAATCATTATGAAATTTAATAGATTTAACTTAGTTGATGATAAAATTTTATGCTTGAAACTGATGAATGGACTGGTTTGCTCTGATAGTATTCATTTATACTTAAATGATCTTTTAGTTTTCAAAGATATTTTAGTAAGAGAATTTATTGAAAAAGATATAAATGACATCAATTATCAAATAATCTTACTCAAAGTTCTTTATAAGATATTAATTTACTTGAAAAATAATGATCACTGTAAAATTGTGCTGGAAACTATAAAAACGTTGAAACAAAATAATTTAGACGATGGCAATCCAAATACTCCTACATTAAAAAATTTAATCATTGAAATCAACAAGCTAGATAATAGACCAGCAGTACCATTAAGACGCAAAAGATAAAAATGATAAATAAAAAAAAAACTATTCCATTATTTATTTTTTTTGTTTTTTTACAGCGCTTTATAATCATCAATAATATTTAATATAATTTCCCTTCTATCTAAAAACTCATCTTTGCTAATTGTATCTAAATAATATTGGAGAAATGCTCCTTTTGCAAAAAATTTATTAAAATTAGACACTAATTTCTTTAAAGAATCCACGATGTTGTTATTGTTTGAAACTAAATAATGTTTATTATTATTGTTTTCTTGTTGAATGAATGAACACATTTTCATGGAATCATTTGAATAAGCTAGCCTATTAATATCAAACAATAACATTTTATCAACACTATTTGTATAAACTATATTTCCATAATATATAGTATTATTTCCATGAACATTATTTACATCAAACAATTGTGATTGCTTGTCAAATAATCTGTTTTCATTTATACTAGTACTTGGTATATAGAATTTCAATGTATTATCATATTTTTGTAAATCTATCAATCTTTCACTTTTACCCAAGAATGCATTTATTAGATTATCTACTATTTCTTCATTCACTTGTTCAAATCCAAGGTGATTGTTATTCAATACAGAATCGTTTATATGATTGTTATTATAAAAGGAATTGTCAAAACAAGTTATTATATCAATTTTTTCAGTAATATCAGAAAGATACAATAATTGATTATATGACTCTAGCATACTGTCATTATTACCCCATAATAAAGCATTTGAATATAAACATTTTGTAAATCCAAATTCTTCATTTAATAATCTTATTAGTTCAGAAGGTACGCCTGATCCCAAACCACCTGCCATGCTATTTATAATATTGATTTCATCAAGTTTGTTAACTGTTGACTTCTCTAAAAAAGATCTAAGTTGTTGATAAATTGTTGTTTCATTTTCTTTGAAAACATTTAAACCATTTGTATAAACATTTCCTGTATTATTATTTTTAGTTATTGAATCATCTAATAATTGTATTATATTTTGTTTACCTTTGTTTATAAGAGATGAAGATATGTTATTACCTGATGTTCCTACAGAGATAGTTAATGTATTTAAGACACTTTCATTAATCATTTTTTTTTAAACAAAACAACAAATATTTAATAAATTTGAGTTCAGTTAAATTATATATACTTGTAATATATTATATGATTTTTGGTGTCATTTTAATAAATATTTTTTTTATTTCTTTCTGAATTCTTGTGTTTCGCGTTTTCATTTTAACTTGCTACAAAAAAGAAAAACAAAAAAAACACAGAATACAAATAAATATATAAAAAATACTAACTTACTAGATTTTATTTATTTATATTAATAATTTCTAAATTTTTTTTTTTATTATCAGTTTAAATCACATATATACATATATACTCACATATAAAAACAAAAAAATCTAGGTTTATATCATTATTCTTAAGCCTGAGCCCTTACCACCGATTTTAGCTAGAGATACTATACAATCTAATTTACCTTCAGTGCTCTTATGGTATTTGAATCCTGTTAATGGACATAATGCAAAAGCATCACTGGAATAAATTGGTGTCAACTCATATGGACAAATATCAAAGTTGCTGTATTGATCAAATTCAACATTTATAGAATCATGTGCAATAGAGTCAGACTTAGCTTTAATCTTTTCAGCTTGTTCAATCTTAGCAGTATTACCTGTCATTTCACATAATTCTATCAATTGAGAAGCAAAGATTGATGCTTGCAAGAAATTTTTATTTTTGAAAGATTGAACCATAGCTACTTGAATAGAATTAATCTTATGTTGTGGTAATAAATCAATTGTAGTAAAGTAAGAAGCTAATTCCAAATTTCTCTTAATATCTTGAGTTGCAATCTTTCTTCTTTCCAACTCGATATTCAAACCTAGAACATAGTTTGCAGATAATCTCAAAGCTTCCTCAGCCTTTTCTAAATCTTCCTCATTATCAACAGTTACTAATATAACAGTCTTAATAACATCTTGGAAAGTTTTAATAGCTTCTTCTAAATTGTTAGATTTAAAGTATTTGAAACCTAAAGAAATCTTCTTATTTATAGTATCGACTCCTGGAATAAATGGCAATTCCTTCTCTTCACCATTGTCAGCTCTTACATAAGATTTAATAGACGGTAGGCCAATTTCATTACTTGGCAAGTATAACTTAGAAGATTCATAAATGTTCAAGAAAGAATCTTTTAATGGTTCAAAGTTAACAATTCCCAATTGCTTGTTCAAAGCTTGAGAAGCAGCTTCAAAAGCACCAGCAGCTACTAGAACTGCAGGTAGTTTAGAGTTAGAAACCCATTTAGATGTTTCAGTAACATTTTTTGCAGAAGTTCCTTCCTCAACACCAGTTATAGCTTCATCTTCACCTTCGTCCTCATCAGTAGCAATGATGTCATCAACATCAGAAACGATCAAGTCTTCATCTCCCCAACCTTCTCCATCAGCAGCAGCATCTACGAAAGAATCATCATCAATATCTTCATCTATCAAATCTTGTTCATCTTCGTCCTCTCCAATCAAATCATTAGAACTTTCAACTTGCTCAGATTCCTCTTTTTCATCATTAATGTCTAATTCCTCTAAAGTGCCTAAAATAGCCTTTTCAAAATATGATAATTCAGCTTCTTTTAATGGCCATTGAACTACAGGTTCTTTGACAGCAACTTGTGGAACAAAGGATTCCATTGAAATACCATCAGGTAAAACAACTTCACTTTCTTCAATGCCAGCAGCTTCCAAAATATCACCAGTTTCAAAATTGTTACTATGAGCTAATGCAAAGGATAATGGTAAAGAACCTTGTTCAGCAAAAATTTGAGATCTTTTTTCAACATCATTTAAATAGAAACTGTTTAACAAAATAGATCCTAAATCATTTCTTCTTTCACCAATTTTACTCATCATACCCAATTTGGCAGTATTACCAGTAGATAAATATAAGAAACTTAACATATCAAATTCTTGTAGTTTTTGCAAAGCTTGTTCATAAACCTTAATATTACCTTGTTTGATAGCAGCTTGGCCTAATCTTTCCCATAATTTCATATCATTTAATTTCAAGACTTCTTCTAAAGCAACTTGCAAATTACTATCTTCCAAGGCTAATTCAAATCTAATCTCTGGATCAGTAACAAATTGTAAAGCAACTTCTGGATAACCAGATTTTTGCAAATAACCAATAATATTTTGACCAACCAAATTAGATGTTTTGATTATTCTTAAAACTTCATTGAAATTTTGGTTTACTAAAGCTTTTTTGAATCTATATTCAGTAGGATCAATTGTAATGACTTCAACTTGACCAGATCTGTTTAAAGCATATAAAGTAGCCTTTTCAATTCTTGTTAAATAAATAGTATTTTCCAATGTCTTGATAATACCAGTTTCACCATTCAATAAACAATATTTGATATGATTTAAAGTTGAAAAGATTAAAACATTGTTTTCATCAAAAACTGCAGATTTTATTCTTATAGTTTCATGAATACTGTTAATCAATTCCAACTTAGAAGCAGTGACTAAAGTAATACCATGCTTACTTAATAAAGCAAAATATTGACCATCTTGAGAGACAGTAACATATTTAACATTAGATACTTTCAATTCAGCTACTTGAACATCTTGTTGAATATCATATAAAGTGACAAACTTGTTTTTCAAAATCAATATTAAACCTGGGCCCAAATTTATGATATCATTGATAGAACCAGATTTGGTAGAATCCATTTTAATAGATCTAGTCTTTTTATTAGACAAATCTCTTATTTCTATACTTTCACTAGCTTTATCATAAATAGCAAATCTATTTCTTGTGACAAAAGTGGCAAATAATCCAGTGTCATTAATGACATTAGATGGTTCAACAGCACCAGCGGCTTCTTTAGGTAAACCTACAAGAGCAAATTTGTTGTGAGATCCTGTGTTAACCAGTAAGGAATGATTAGCTGGATTGTAAGAAATACTTCTGAAATTGTTCCATGTTTCACCAATAGTTTTTAAAGATATAAATGGTAAAGAAGCTCTTTTAGTTCTATAATCAAAGGTCTTGACATTTTTTTCTTTATCAACATAGATTAATTGTTTTTGTTGATTGTTGACAGCAA
Source organism: Hanseniaspora sp. CRUB 1602 (assembly GCA_030573575.1). NCBI lineage: Eukaryota > Fungi > Ascomycota > Saccharomycetes > Saccharomycodales > Saccharomycodaceae > Hanseniaspora > Hanseniaspora sp. CRUB 1602. The sequence continues at coordinate 134,184 of JAJMDL010000018.1, read as the reverse complement.
ATGGTGGCCTTTCTCTATCTAATTTGAAAACCATACAACCACTGTCATGAACAGCACCAAACAAGTTGATGTGTGGATGGGCAGCGATCATCCAGAATCTATCGTTTTCTCTCTTGAATTGTTTAACTGGAGTTCTCTTATTTAAATCCCAACATCTAATAGTTTTATCTTCGGAGACAGAAATAATCAAATCTTCAAATGGATGGAATAAAACAGCATTGATATTGTTAGTGTGACCTCTACAAGTATCAACTTCCCAAGCTCTAGTAGAAGACATTCTCCATAATTTGACTTGATGATCATCACCACCAGAGACAATTAATGGTAATTTTGGATGGAAAGAAGCCCAGTTGACACCTCTTGTATGACCTTCTAAAATAAATTTAACAACACAATCACCAAATCCACTTCCATCAAGGATAGAGTTACTATTTTGTGCTAATTGCTCCATGGAATGTGAATGCATTGGTGCAGAATGTTTTTTTCTTAAACCAGAAATATCCCATACTCTGACAGTTTCATCTAAAGAAGAAGAGACAACAAGGTCTTCACCACCTGGATGAAATTGAGCAGACATAACAAAATGATTGTGGCCAGTCAAACAAGCAATTTCTTTTCTGTTTTGCCAATTCCAAATTCTAATAGTTTGATCATCAGATGCAGAAATAATCCATGGTAATTCAGTATGGAAATAAACAGTTCTAATATAATCTAAATGACCACTTAAAGAATATAAACATTGCTTTGTATCTAAGGACCAAACTCTAATAATAGAATCATCACCTGCAGATACAAATAATGGTTGTGTAGGATGGAAATCAACACCTCTAACTGGTCCTTCATGATCTTCAAACTTGTGTAATAAAGTTCCCATTCTGTAATCCCATAATTGAATAGTACTTGAAAATAAAGTCACTAAAGCTAAAGGTCTAGAAGGATGAAAAGCTATACCTTTAGCCCTAGAAGACTTGGACTCAAATTTAGTTAACATCTTCATTTTTTTTATGGTTTATTTAAATAAATAAAAAAATTTGATTTGTTAATTGAAAACCAGAAAATTAAAAAAAAAGATGTAATATATATATTAAACTTGGTTTTTCAACTAAAAGTTGAATTTTTTTTGTTTATAAATATTTATATACCTTGTTTAATTATAGATTTTTTTTTTAAGGTGTGTTGTTGAATGTTTGTTGTTCAAATCAGAAACCTTAAACAAAAAAAAAAAAAAATTTTTTTTTAAAGAAAAATAAATTGATCACATGATATTTTATTAATACCACTGCAATTATACAATATCTTTTTAAAAAAATAAATTGATCTACCTTTAAATAATATCTTTTTATATAAATAGTTACGTTTATTTATTATTTTTTTTTTGTTTTCTTTTTTTTAAATATTAGGATGTTCTCCATTTGAGCCAAATCCACTTAAATAAACTATATTGTTATTTCTTAAAACTACATTATCAAGCATAAATTCATGCGATTCATTTAATGGTTCATAAGAATATGCAAATCTTCTGTTAGGATGAATTCTCGTGTTTTTGGTATATGTTTTTTTGAACTCCTGCATTTGCTTGTTAACTGAAGGATTAACATTTATGGATTTGATTTTACAATCAAATTCACCTTTTTCTTTAATATCTTGTGCATTCTCCCAGTCTACTAATCCACCAGCCCAATCGATTGTGCCAGGTGAATTATTTTCAGAACCACCAGGCCATATTGATACATGCAATTTCATTGGCGTTTGTGGATATTTATAGATTTTTTTTTGAGCATCCCAAGTATCTACTTTTTGTAAAGTTCTAACAATTCTTCCATCAATATACCAATGGATTCTATCTGGATTCCAATCAATTTCATAATAATGCCAATTCTCTCTGATTGAAGTTTCTGTATGAGCTTTAATCATTCTAGTATGAATTAATTCTCCTTGATGATAATAATTTGTCTGTGCATTCATTAAATCACCACCAAGGAATTCAAAATCAATTTCATCATGAACATTAGAGAATAATACAATTGTTGTTATCACACCATTTCCCCTTCCTGCTTTTAAGTGAACACCAATTCGACCATATAGCATTGATCTTGTAGTAGTTAATAAAGAACCTGCAGATTTTTTTGGCATGGCAAGATAAATGTATGGTGTACTTTCTTTTTTATCATTTTTAAACATTTTTAAAACACCACTGTAAGTGAAATCAATATTATCCCATTGATTTTTAGCTTTGTCTAGATCAGATGTAATTAAAAAATCAGTCCATGGAATAATACTAGTACCTGGAATTTTAATATGATCACCAGCATATGAGTTGGCTACTAATGGACCTTTTCTGTCAATATCTTCATGCTGTAGACTTACAGAAACTGAAGAAAATGAGTAATCATATTGTTTTAAAATACTGTTGGATTCTTTTTCATCAACTAATGCTTCAATAGAGAAAGATTGCTCGTCTTGTGATCTTTTTGTTAAAATTTCATGATCATTATTATTCTTTAAATAATTTTCCAGTATTGCACTTTCTAAATAGTTTTGTTCTGCTTTTCCATCTTCAACTTTAAAATTATTGGTTTCAAAATATTCATCATCTTCAAAGCCGTCGTGTCCTTCATCTTCAAAGTTATCATATTCATCTACGTCTATTAATTTTTCTTCATCTTCTTCTTCATCATATTCTTCCTGGTTTTCTTCATCATATTCATGACTATCTTTATCTTCATGTGGGTCTCTTTTTTCTTTGTTTTTTATGTTTTTGTTATTGACATCTTCTTGAAAAATGTACTCTTCATCTGAACCAAACTCATTATCCAAGCCTTCATGACTTACCTCAAATCTTTTTGAAACTTTTCCTTTTTCTTTTGAAAATTTTTGCTTTTTCATTTTTTTTATCTTTCTTTTTTTAGCAAATTTTGATGGTAGAAAAGCAGGTCCTCTTAGACAACTATTTTGTGTAAAAGAATTTTTTGGATTACATCCAATGACACAAATAGGACCAGTACCACATGTCCAGAATTGAGAGCAACAAGGAAATTCTTCTGGACAATTTTTAGTAGGGGAGCAACTTATAGGAGTTGGTGGTTCATATGGTAAATTCTGTCCTTTTATTTTTAAAATTAGTAGTGAGGCAATGCTTAAGAGAACAAATGGTTTTAAATAATTAACCATTATTTTTCTTTAGTGACTTAATATAAAGCAACGCTTGTGTGTCTTCAAGTTAATTGGTACTTATGTTTTTATTATTATTTTTGTTTAATAAACTAGTTATTAAATATAATAAAAAAAATTTACAAGTTGTTTTTTTTTTTTTCAAATAAAGATCTACTCTTATTTAAATGCTTTTATTAACTAATTTGTTTTTGTGTAATCTATAATTTCCTATTGAGGAAATAGGTGATAAGATTAAAAAACAGGTTTCGTCAATTAAAATTTTGAAAAACCATGGCGATCACATGATTATATGGCTCTTGAGTCATTAGACCATGACTCAGCTGGGGGGGTTTTTTTTGCATTTTTTTATTTTTTTGTTGAAAAAAATTTTTTAGTAGCCCTTATCCTATTGTGTTGTAACTTGACATATTAGCTCATTTCAAAAAGCAGTATATACATATTTATTTTGAAAATTTTTATATTGAATGAATATATATATATAAGAAAAGAATAAACACAATTTTGAAATTTTTGTTTTGCGATAATTTTTCTATCTCTAAAGTTATATCGCAAATAAAACAAAGATAGACAAAACCTCAAAAACAAATTGATTTTTAATTGCTATTATACTTTTTTTTCCTCCATTTATATAAAAAATGAATGTTTTAGTTTATAATGGTGAAGGTGCATCTGTAGAAGGTGTTAAATATACACTTGAGTTATTAAAATTACATTTAGAACCATTCTATTCTATTCAACAAATTAGTAAAGAGCAATTATTAAATGAACCATGGTATGATACTACCAAATCAAAGATGTTAGTCTTTCCAGGTGGTTACAGTACTCCATACAATGAATTATTATTAACACACAATGAGAAAGTGAAAAATTTGATTTTAAAAAAATTTAAAAATGGTATTTTTCTGGGTATTGGTGCTGGTGGCTACTTAGGTGCCGATTCTGTTCAATTTGATATTCCGAAACAGCATTTGAAAGTTGAAAGACCATTGAAATTTTTTCCAGGTTTGGCACAAGGTCCAGCTTTTGATGGATTTAATTATATAAATAATGACGGTGCTAAAATTGTTAACTTGGCTTTTAGAAATGAAGCTTCCAATTCTGTCATAAGTACCAAAGGGTTTTTCAATGGTGGTTGTAATTTTGTTAATGCTGATTCATATGATAATGTTGAAGTTTTGGCTAGATTTGAAGATGAATTGGATTTAAAAGATTCAGATGGTAAAAATTATCCAAAAGGACAAGCAGCTGCTGTATTTTGCCAAAGTGAAACTGAATCTAAAGTTAAAGCTGTTTTATTGAGTCCTCATTTGGAATATATTCCTAAGATCCTGCAAAAGGCTAATGAAAACAACCCAGGTCGTTATCCACAAAGTATCATTGATGGATTACAACAAGATTGTAATACCAGAGATATTTTTTGGAAACAAATATTTAGAAAATTAGGGTTAAGAGTTAATGGAACTACTAAATCATCTGAGTTTGGTACAGATTTGACATTAACTCCAACATACTTGCACTATAAAAATAAAACTGTCGCCGATAAAGTTATCACTAATAAAGATTATGAATTTTATCAATTTGAGCATGATTCATTCCAAGTCTTTAAAGGTTACCAAAACAATCAACTAAGCGAATTGCACAGGGGTATTTTTGAACTAGATGCTGGCGAAATACCAAAAAGTATTGTTTTACCAAAGGATGACTTTGAAAACCAATCTAGTACTAGTTCTACTCCTTTTTTCAATTCTCAAAAGTTTTTCTCTTATTTGAAGCCAAACAATAAGCTTGCCAATATTTTGCTACTAACAGAAAGAATCACGTCAAGCTCCACTATGCTAGATTCCAATCCAACTTTATTAAGAAATGTCCTTGGAAGTGAAACTGTATGCAATGTTGGTGCCATTCAAGTACAAGGTAAAGGTAGAGGTAGTAATGCTTGGCTATCACCAAAGGGTACACTTGGTTCAACTGTTTCCTTTGATTTCCCTGAGGGAAAAAGTGATTTGAAGGTTTTCTATTTGCAATACATTGCCGCTTTGTCTATGTGTGGTGCTATTAGAGAATACTACAATCCATTTTCCAATCTAAATAACGATACAAAAGAAGCTGATTATTATGGTGAAGCTGATCACAGCTACTGCCAAATTCCTATAGTAATTAAGTGGCCAAATGATTTGTATATTTTAAAGCCATCTTACTACCATTCCCATTTCAAACAGTCTGGATTAACTTTGGAAGAGTTTATTGAAACTTCTATCAGTGGACCAATAATTGATAACAATATCTTTTTGAAGGTTGCTGGTGTTTTATTGAACGTAAAATATACTAATAGATGGGAACTGTTGTTCGGTATTGGTATAAATTGTTTCAACAAAAATCCAAATCCATGTGTCCAAGATTGGGTTGAAATTATTCAATCTCATTATACCAATTTACCAAACTTAGAGCTTGAAAAAGTTGAAGCTAGAATACTTAATTGCTTGGATATCATGTTGGATAATTTCCAAATGTTTGATAATGAAGCTGTTATAAATTCATTCTTGAGAAAATTCTACAAATATTGGTTACATTCTGGTCAAGATGTTACTTTGAAAGATTTCAATAATGCTAAATGTGAAATTATTGGTATTTCTACTGACTATGGTTATTTGGAAGCTAAAGACAAGACAACTGGTAAAGTATATCAATTAAGACCTGATGGTAATAGTTTCAACATCTTTGCAGGTTTAATTTCTGAAAAAGTTACTTTTTAGAATGTATGATGAACAACCCTCTTAGAACATTATATATAAAGCTAGTTTTGTTTAAATGATTTTATTTATTATCATTGTTATTGATTTATCTTCGTATAATTTTTTTTTTTTTAGAACTCTGGAGATAAAGCTAAAAGCCAAATTTTATCAATTGAAATAACTGAAAATTAAAATTGAACAATTATTAAAATTTATTTAAAAGGTTGTTTCTCTTTTCCTTTTTTTTTTTGTATCAAATAATTAAGATATTATATAATTTATTGTTCCATAGTAGAAGTGACTTCATCAACTTTAACAAGACCCAATTTTTCTTTGTTTCTCATTTGAATGATATGTGCTATGTTATAAAGCATACTTAAGTATGGAGTAGGAACACCTAATTTCTTGGCTGTTCTGATTGGGTTACCCAAAATGACTTCAATTTCCATCAATTGGTTTCTTTCAGTATCAACCATCATAGAAGGCTTATAGAATACTTGTTTTTCTCCTTCAATCATGAATGTCATAACTTCTTCATCAATTATATATCCTTCGGATTTAGCAATAGCCAAAATTTCTTTCATTGCAGGTCTTAAAATTTCAAATTCAGTTGCTTTATTTGGACCACTAAACATCAAAGTTCTTGTAAAGTCTAAGCATACAATAGCAGTTAATGGGTTGATAGTGGCATTGTAAACTAATTTTCTCCATCTAGACCATCTAACTTTATCATCAATTTCAACAACATTTTTACCTTCATTTAAGTAAATATCTCTGAACTCCAAAACTTTTTGTTTAGCTAATTCATCTTTGTTATCAAAAGCACCTAAGATTAAGTAATCCTGACATTTATGATCAATAGTAGCTGGTGCAGTTCTAGTAGAAGCAATCATTTGAACACCAGATAACAAAGCAACTTTAGGTCCATTAACACCATCTGCAATCAAATGATCAGATTTCAATAAATCATAAACTTCAACTTCAATATCAATACCATTTTGAATCAAGATTATAGATAAAACTTTATCCTTTCTGATTTCTTCTGGGAACTTTATCCAACTTTTGAAACAGTTTTGGATAACTGGTTCTAAAATCTTTCTAACAGGAGTTGGTCCATCTGGAATATTTTTTGTGGTTATTAAAACATAGTCATAAAATTCGTCATTGGCTACAGAATCTTCAACAGATTTAAATATATTGGTTGGTCTCCAACCTTTGAAATCACCAAAGTCACAAGATTTAATAGAATAGCCATCTTTAACAGCTTTATCATAATCAGATCTAACGATCATTGTTACATTAGATTTTTGTTTAAGATCTAAAGATAAAGCAGTAATAGTGGCAACACCACCAGAACCTACAACTAAAGTATTAATTTTTTTTTCACTAGTCATTTGTTTCAAGCAATAATTTTGAAATTGGAATTTGTTTGGTTTTTTTTTTATCAGATTGAAAAAAGAAGATTTAAACATAGAAATATATATATAATTTAATTTAAAAAAAAAAGAGACAAAAATTTAATAATTCAACGTTTTCAAACTTGTTTATATATAGTAAAGAAAAAATATCAATAGCTTTTTTCGTTTTTTTTTTTCAAATTAATAACTGTGTAATGTCATTTTTTTTTTTTTTTTCAAGATATCCTTCCCATAGAGGATATAAAAAAAGTCATTAATTATATAGTGTCTGTTTTTCCTTCACAAAAAAAAAAAGCCGCCAAAGTAAACAAATTTTTGTTTAGATTGCGGCTAATATCGGTAATTTCAATCATCGGGCCGATGACTTTATAAAACACCGACATTGACAACTCTTGTAGGAGAATTATCATTTTTTTTCCCTAAGAAAATAAGCGAAAAATTAATCACGTTTGATAGAGAAATTTCTGAAAATTACCGAAGTCCATTTATATTTATATACCCCCATTATATCTTATTTATTCATCATTATATCCTTCGTTAATCTGTTTTTTTAATAATCTATTCCATTCATATGTCAATTCTCTCAATTTTTCTGGATCTAATGAAGCATCAAATATTTCTAATGGAACTTGATTTTCACTATGATCTCTTCCACCAAGTTTTGTATTATTTTGACCTAATCTAAACTCATATTCATCTTCTGTATTTCTGGTAATTAATTCATTCCAGCTAAACAACAAAGGTTCAGTAGATCTACAAAATGCATTGACATCAATAATTTTTAAAAAATCTTTTTCCAAATCAACATACAGATCAATAACAGCATTTTGACCTTCTGTTTGATTTTTATAAAGAGAATCACTTTCAAAGAAAGCAGGTTTAAATACAGATTTAACAAAATTTTCAATTTTCTCTTTAAGTTTTTCTTTAATATCAATTAAATAGCAATATTCAGTTCTAATATCTCTTTGTGAAATACCAATAATTTGGCCATCCTTTATAAAGCATCTGAATTCTAAAGATGGATTTATATTATCGATCCATTCTCTCAAAATCAAAGCATGTGAAGATGTTTTTTCTTCTTTGTTTTCATCTTTGCAATCTTTCACATTTTCATAAGCATACAGCAAATCATGCATTATATAATTACTACTTTTTAATAACAAGTAAATATCTTCATTTGTGTATGTTAGCATTGTATTGTTATGTGGTAAGATCCAAACTGCATCTTTGGGAGCAGACCAATTGAATCTAGGTGTCAATTTATCATTTTCGGTAAAACATTTTGTTATAAAAGTGTCAATTTCAGGAAAATCAACATTTGGATTTACAAATTTGTTGTTGATTTTATCATCATCATCTGAAGAGTCAGAGTTGGAAGACCAATCACTAAAGTCATCATCATCATTATTATTCATTGTAACATTTGATTTTAATTTAATTCCATCTTCTAATAAAAATTGAATAAACTTTTCAGGAATATCTTGGAGGATATGGCTTTTTACTATAAAAGAATTGTAATCTTTGTTTTCAAATTTGGGATACCAATTGGAATATTTATAAGAATCGATATGTGATTTTGTCAATTTAGGAAATATTTCATCATTAAAAGTATGTGTTTCTGTAATTAAACTCATTGTTAATTCACTTTTTTTATATAATAATAATATCAAAAATAAATTATGCTTTGGTATTTGATTATCTCAAGTAATTCTTTTGTTTTACTCATCGAAATATTTTTTTTTAAAAATTTATGTGAGCTTACTTCAATTTATATTTCGGATTTTAAAATAATCAGCTACCGAAAAAGAAAAACGCTTTAAAAAAAAAAAATTTTTTTTTATACTTCGAGAAAAAAAATATATATACTTTTGCCACATTAATTAAGATCTAAAACAAAGAAAGCAAAAACAAAAAAAGAAAAAAGAAAAACCAGTAAATATTCTTTTTAGTTTTCCCCAAAAAAATCAAAACTATATTTATTTATTAGTATGTCTACAACAGCAGCTATACCTCCTTCAGGCTCAAATGCCACTTTCCAAACTCGTTCTAAACCACAAGAAATTCGTAGAGCAAATATTATTGCTGCCAGATCAGTTGCAGATGCTATAAGAACATCTTTAGGTCCAAAGGGTATGGACAAGTTGATTAAGACATCTAAAAACAAGACTATAATATCTAATGATGGACATACTATTTTGAAAGAGATGGCTATTTTACATCCAGTAGCTAAAATGCTTGTTGAAGTCTCTAAGGCACAAGATATCGAGGCCGGTGATGGTACTACTTCTGTTGTCATTTTAACTGGTTCTCTTTTAGGTGCTTGTGAAAAATTGTTGGGATATGGTATTCATCCAATGATTATTGCAGAAGCTTTCCAAGTAATTGCACAAAGATGTGTTCAAATTTTATCTGAGAATTTAGCCATGAAGATTGATTTGAATAAGGATTATGGTGTCCTTGTGAGAGCTGCTGTCACTTCATTATCTTCTAAAATAGTTAATCAATTTTCTTCAAGATTAGGTCCTTTGGCTGTAGATTGTGTTTTGAAACTTGCAGGTGGCCAATCTGGTGTTAATGTTGATTTAAATAATATAAGATTAATTAAAAAATTGGGTGGTACAATAGATGATACAGAATTAATTGATGGTGTTGCATTAACTCAAACTTCAGTCAAATTGGCTGGTGGTCCAATCAGAATGGAAAAAGCCAAAATTGGTTTAATTCAATTTCAAATTTCTCCACCTAAGCCAGATACTCAAAATAACATTGTTGTCAATGATTATAGACAAATGGATAAGATTTTAAAAGAAGAAAGAGCCTACTTGTTGAATATTTGTAAAAAGATTAAAAAATCCAAATGTAATGTTTTATTAATTCAAAAATCTATTTTGAGAGATTCTGTTAATGACATGGCCTTACACTTCTTAGCCAAATTGAAAATTATGGTTATCAAAGATATTGAAAGAGATGAAGTTGAATTTTTGTCCAAATCTTTAGGTTGTAAGCCAATTGCTGATATTGATTTATTCACTGAAGATAGATTGGGTTCTGCTGACTTAATTGATGAAATTGATAGTGATGGATCAAGAATTTTAACTATTACTGGTATTAAGGGACAACAACAACAAAATTCATCTGTCTCTACTGAAACCACTGAATCTGTTTCTAATTTCTCTGAATCACAAAATGAAGCTAATGCTGCTTCTTCCTCTTCTTCAGATGGAATTTCAAAATTGTCTGAAGATTCTGGCAATTACTCAAAACCGGAACTAAATAAAAATAGCGATAACAAGAACAATGGATCTACTGAATCTCATGTCTATAAAAAATACTACCAACAATCATCTGAAAAATTGCAACCAACTGTTTCTGTTATTATCAGAGGTGCTAACCAGCTAATTTTAGATGAAGCTGAAAGATCTATTCATGATGCTTTATGTGTTGTCAGATGTTTAGTCAAACAGCCAGCTTTATTACCAGGAGGTGGTTCTCCAGAGATCAACTTGTCAAGAATTTTGACTTCTGAATCTAATTCCTTGACTGGTTCTTTACAACAATGTTACCAGGAATTTGCTAAAGCTTTAGAAATTATTCCTGTAACATTATCTGAAAATTCTGGTATGAATGCTATTAAAATTATTACTGAGCTTAAAAACAAAAATGCTAATGGATTGAAATATGCTGGTTTATCTTGTAGAAGATCTGGTGTTATAGATAATGTTGTTGACGAACATATTTTACAACCTTTATTGGTTTCTACAAGTGCCATCACTTTAGCTTCGGAATGTTGTAAAAGTATCCTAAGGATTGATGATATAACTTTCAGTAGATAAATTTAAAGTTAGTATATATATATACAAATATAGAAATTATATAATTATTATAAATAATAATAAAAAAAGAAAAAAAAATCAGAAAAAAAGAAGGTATAATTTGTTAATTTGTGCGGGTTTAAAAAAAAAAAAAAAGTGTCTCCATTTATATGAACATTTTCCTTACCCACAATGGACCTATATAACTAAGACCTGATATTACTGTTGTTGCACCAATAATGTATCCTACCCAGTCAAACCATATACTTTCTTCGTCTTCTTCATTTTCTTTTTGATAAATCATCCAAAAACAAATTGGACCAATATATATCAATTGCAAAAAAGTATTGATTTTAGATATAAAAGTTGGTTTAATATCTCCTAATTTGCCTATGCTTTTTTGTTTATTAAACACCAATGCAGTTTTAGCCAGTAATATAACATCTTTCAATATTATTGTAGTTGAAAGCCAGCCAGGAATAATTTCAGGACCACCAATCAATGACATACTTATAACTGTTGACATGATAAGCAGTTTATCTGCTAAAGGATCTATCATTGATCCTAATTTTGTTTTTAAATTATATTTTCTTGCAATATATCCATCTAAAAAATCTGTTATTGAAGCTACTACAAATAAAGATACAAACATCTTGTAATTTTGCTGATATAAAAAATACGAAATAATTGGTGTTGATAAAATCCGGAGACCTGTTAAAGTATTAGGAATGTTTTTAAACTGTTTAAGAAGTTCTTTTATTTCAGAAGGTTTGTTTATACTTTCATTTGTTTGTGGAGTATTGTTATTATTAGTAGAGTATAATAATTTGTTTATTTTATTAACCTTATATAAAAAAAATTTATTCTTTTTTTGGGTATTTATAAATATCGATCGAAGTGTGGTTTTGTGTACATTATTTATTCTTGTAAATAATGGTTTATTAAAAAAATGAAATAAATGATTACTTTTTACTTTAGTTTTTAAGTAATTAGAATAATTTATTGTAAGCATCTTTAATTATTTTATAGTTTTAATAATAGCAATAATATATATAATTCTTTAATTTTATCTCTTTTATAGATCTATAGTGGGGTTTATTTAAATATTGTTTGTTTTTGAAGTGTTATAATATTTGCTTCTTTTGAATCATTCTCTCGTTTTTTTAAAAAAAAATTAGGAAAATTTTTAAATGTGAAAAAAAATGGATTTAAAGTTGAAATTCCGAAACAATCAAAAAAAATATAAATTATCACATGACCTTGCAAATGATTGATTTTTTTGAATCATCAATGGATGACTCAATTGTGTTTTTTTTATGGAAGTGTTTAGCGAACTTCAAACTTTAAAAAAAAAAATGTTTTTTTTTTTGTTGAAAAACAATTATAACTACTTCTTTTACTATTATATTGTAAATAAAAGAATCTGCTGAATACAAAAAAAGTTGATATTTGGAAACACCAAGAATTAAATTTTATATATAAGAAACGTGTTGATACAAATTTAAAGATTTTATTTTATTTTCCTTTTTTTAGCTTTACAATTAAACTTTTCTATTAAAATATAAAAATTTAAAACCAATTCAAAAGAATTTAAATAATAGTTTAATATTTTTTTTGTTTCTTTTTCTTTTAAAAAATGAATGTTTTAGTTTATAATGGTGAAGGTGCTTCTTTGGAGTGTATTAAGCATACAGTTGAGTTATTAAAATTACATTTAGAGCCATTTTATTCTATTCAACAAATCAGTCCGGAGCAATTATTAAATGAACCATGGTATGATACTACCAAATCAAAGATGTTAGTTTTTCCAGGTGGTTATGATACACCATGCAATGAATTACTATTAGCACACAATGAGAAATTAAAAAATTTGATTTTAAAAAAATTTAAAAATGGTATTTTTCTGGGTATTTGTGCTGGTGGTTACTTAGGTGCTGATTTTATTCAATTTGATATTCCGACTCAACATTTGAAATTTGAAAGACCATTGAAATTTTTTCCAGGGTTAGCACAAGGTCCAGCTTTCAATGGATTTAATTATAAAAATAATGACGGTGCCAGAGTTGCTAGTGTAACTTTCAAAGATGAAGCTTCTAATTCAGTTATAAAAACAAAGGGGTTTTTCAATGGTGGTTGTAATTTTGTTAATGCTGATTCATATGATAATGTTGAAGTTTTGGCTAGATTTGAAGATGAATTGGATTTAAAGGATTCAGATGGTAAAAATTATCCAAAAGGACAAGCAGCTGCTGTATTTTGCCAAAGTGAAACTGAATCTAAAGTTAAAGCTGTTTTATTGAGTCCTCATTTGGAATATATTCCTAAGATCCTGCAAAAGGCTAATGAAAACAATCCAGGTCGTTATCCACAAAATATCATTGATGGATTACAACAAGATTGTGATACCAGAGATATTTTTTGGAAACAAATATTTAGAAAATTAGGGTTAAGAGTTAATGGAACTACTAAATCATCTGAGTTTGGTACAGATTTGACATTAACTCCAACATACTTGCACTATAAAAATAAAACTGTCGCCGATAAAGTTATCACTAATAAAGATTATGAATTTTATCAATTTGAGCATGATTCATTCCAAGTCTTTAAAGGTTACCAAAACAATCAACTAAGCGAATTGCACAGGGGTATTTTTGAATTAGACACAGATGAGGTTCCAAAGAGTATTGTTTTACCAAAGGATGAATTTGAAAACCAATCCAGTAACAGTTTTACCCCTTTTTTCAATTCTCAAAAGTTTTTCCTTTACTTGAAACCAAACAATAAGCTTGCCAATATTTTGCTACTAACTGAACGAATAACTTCTACTTCTACCTTATTAGATTCCAATCCAACTTTAATGCAAAGTGTTTTGGGTAATGAGAATGTGTGCAGTATTGGTGCCATTCAATTACAAGGTAAAGGTAGATCTGGTAACGCATGGGTATCACCTAAGGGTAACCTTGCTTCTACCACCTCACACAATTTCCCTGAGGGAAAAAGTGATTTGAAGGTTTTCTATTTGCAATACATTGCCGCTTTGTCTATGTGTGATGCTATTAGAGAATACTACAATCCATTTTCCAATCTAAATAACGATACAAAAGAAGCTGATTATTATGGTGAAGCTGATCACAGCTACTGCCAAATTCCTATAGTAATTAAGTGGCCAAATGATTTGTATATTTTAAAGCCATCTTACTACCATTCCCATTTCAAACAGTCTGGATTAACTTTGGAAGAGTTTATTGAAACTTCTATCAGTGGACCAATAATTGATAACAATATCTTTACAAAAGTATCAGGTGTTTTGTTAAATTTGAAATATACTACTAGATGGCAAGTATTATTTGGTGTTGGTGTAAATTGTTTCAACAAGAATCCAAACCCATGTGTCCAAGATTGGGTTGAAATTATTCAATCTCACTACAACAATCTACCAGTTTTGGAGATTGAAAAAGTTGAAGCTAGATTCATCAATTGTTTGGATATCATGTTGGATAATTTCCTTATCTTTGATAAAGAGGCTGTTATGAATTCATTCTTGAGAAAATTCTACAAATATTGGTTACATTCTGGTCAAGATGTTACTTTGAAAGATTTCAATAATGCTAAATGTGAAATTGTTGGTATTTCTACTGACTATGGTTATTTGGAAGCTAAAGACAAGATAACTGGTGAAATCTACCAATTGAGACCTGATGGTAATAGTTTCAATATCTTTGAAGGTTTAATTTCAAAGAAAATCGGTCACTAAATAAACATATATATATAACTATAAAAAAGACCAAATGCACATTTATAAATTGTTTTTTTTAATTTTTTTTTTTTTACTGTTTTTAATTATATAAAGTATTTAGTTTGTTTATTAAGTTTGTATTCTTTTTTTTTTTTTTCTATTATTTATTTATTATGCTTTGTAACGGAACATCAAATTACCCACTTTGTTCAGTAGCTTTATTTTTCTTTTCTTCTTCCTCCACTTCTTCATCTTCACTATAAGCATTAGCACCTGCACCATATTCAGGAGCAGTTGGAGATCCATAAGAAGGAGCAGTTGGAGATCCATAAGATGGAGATGTTGGGGATCCATAAGATGGAGAAGTTGGTGATCCATATGAAGGGGATGTTGGAGATCCGTATGAAGGAGAAGTTGGAGATCCATAAGTTGGGGAAGTTGGGGAATAACTTGGGGAGGTTGGAGAGTAACTTGGGGAAGTTGGGGAATAACTTGGGGAGGTTGGAGAGTAACTTGGTGAAGTTGGGGAATAACTTGGTGAAGTTGGTGAATAACTTGGTGAAGTTGGTGAATAACTTGGTGAAGTTGGTGAATAACTTGGTGAAGTTGGAGAGTAACTTGGTGAAGTTGGTGAGTATGATGGAGAGGTTGGAGAGTAACTTGGTGAAGTTGGAGAGTAAGATGGGGAGGTTGGAGAGTATGATGGAGATGTTGGAGAGTATGATGGAGATGTTGGAGAGTAACTTGGGGAAGCTGGTGAATAGCTTGGTGAAGTTGCAGAATATCCTGGTGATGTACCAGAGTAACCTGGTGAAGATGGAGAGTATGAAGGAGAAGCAGCAGATGCACCATATCCTGGAGATGTAGGAGAGAAAGCACCTGTACCAAAACCAGGGGAAGCATCACCGCCAAAACCAGGAGAGGATGTGTTACCACCATAAGCAGTGGAGTTTTCATAATCAGTATTGTATGCAGTAAATCCGCCTGCAAGAGCATCAGAAGCACCTGCTTCAACAATTGGTGAGAACATCAACTCATCAGTCATATCAATATCAGAACTCTTCAATCCCATTTCTGTAGTGTATGGAGTAGTAGTACCATCATCATTAGCTTTCAATTGTAATGGAACTTCTTCTGGCATGTATTTAGTCAATGTTTTATCGTCTATCATAACATCGAAAGTACCAGTACCAATTGGAGGAATTTGACCTAAAATAACATTTTCAGAAACACCTCTACAATCATCGACTTCAGCAGCAGCACCGGCTTCCATAAGAATTTCAACTGTCTCTTCGAAAGAACATCTCATTAAAGCACCAGTATCGGCTCTATTGAATCCATGTCTGGTAATAGACATTAAGAAACCAGGAGAAGTCATAACATCAACCAACAAAGAAGTATGTCTATAGTTAACATAAGAACCATCAGAGGCAATAACATTATAGACTTCCTTATACAAAGCGGCTCTTCCAGCTTCAATACCCAAAACATTCATAATATCAATGAAACTGTTGGTATAGATTCTAGAAGAATCAACACCTGGAACAATCATAACTTCAAATAGATTAACACCATCAGTTTCTAAAACCCATTCAGGAATCTTATGGTAATCACCAGTTTCTGGGTTGATAATCTTTCTGTCATATTGCATTAAAACTACTCTTTCAACATCTTTAACACCTCTTAAAGTAATTGTTTCCAGCATATTGTTTTCAATTCTCTTTAACATATGGTCTTCTTCAGATTCAGTATCTTCATCCATTGATGAAGCATCTCTAATAACTCTACAACGAATAACCAATTTTTCAGCATTATCTTCACTCCAAATAACATTCAAATCATTTTCAAATGTGTCTTTGATCTTGGAACCAATTTGAGCCATAGTCAATTTCTTGTCATTCAAAGAATGTCTATCCAATTCTAATCTCAATAACCAAGGAGAATAATTGTCTAAACTCTTTCTTTCCTCATCAGTGATAATGGTAGAGTACATAAACATCATTTCTTGATCATCTTCAATACAAGTTTCTAATGGATCTGGATCATAATAAATTTCAGAAGCAATAGTAACACTTTTCAATGAAGTATGTTCTATCTTTGATCTGATAATATTGGCTCTTTCATTAGTGGCACCATATGCTGGATCTAGATATACAGTCAAATTTGGTGTCTTCATTGTCTTTGCAACATTTAAAATTTCTTTTAAACGAGGAACACCTGAAGTAACTTTTTTGGAGGCAACACCAGCAAAATGGAAAGTATTCAAGGTCATTTGTGTTGCAGGTTCACCTATAGATTGAGCAGCTAATACACCAACCATTTCACCAGGATGAACAATAGATTTCTGGAATTGAGATTCAATATTATCAATAACCCATTTCAAAGTTTGTTTATTTAATCTGAATTCTTGAATAATTCTTTTAACAGATAATCTAGATCTGATCAAACAACAGAATAAAGTGATTGAGTTTTCTTGTGCTTCTTTCAAAACATCATTTCTTCCTCTAATAACATTTAATCTACCTTGTAAGCCTTTAACAGACTCAATGATTTCCGGAATAGTCAAATCAGATGGCTTCGTTATATCGATCTTAAAAGTGTTTTGAGCATTTTGAATAATTCTTCTCAAATTACCTGGTAATGGCCAATTGTTTTCACCATCAGTAAAGACCTTTCTTAAAGTGATTCTATCTGAAATCAATTGCTTATATTCTTGATTTAGCATAGATTGGATTTCTTTGCTTCCAATAACTTCAGAACCAGATTCTAAAAGTAATCTTACCATATCAGCATCTTTGTTCATAATATCTAATCTATATTTCTTTTCAAAGGCTGCATCAGAACCTGGAATAGTATCAATGGATTGTTTTTCAACATGACCAGCATCTAAACCATCCTCACCATAGATGAATTGAATAACATTACCTAAAGAGTTTCTAGTGGTACCATCATAGTGAACCATAATATCTTCTAAAGCTTTAACTAATCTTCTTTGAATATAACCAGTTTCAGCTGTTTTAACCGCAGTATCAATCAAACCTTCTCTACCACCCATAGCATGGAAGAAAAATTCTTGTGGAGTTAATCCTCTCAAATAAGAGTTTTCAACAAAACCTTTAGACTCTGGAGAATAATCATCCTTTGAGAAATGAGGTAAAGTTCTATCAGCAAAACCAAATGGAATTCTCTTACCTTCAACAGATTGTTGACCTACACAAGCAGACATTTGAGCAATGTTAATAAAGGAACCTTTGGAACCTGAACTTACCATTTGTTTCACATTATTTAATGACTTCAAATTAACTTCGGCAGATCTACCAGCTTTATCTCTAGCTTCATTCAAGAATCTGACAACATTATCTTCAAAAGATTCTCTCAAAGTCATACCATGTTTAGCAGACAATAAATTTTCTTGTGCTTCCTTGGTGACTTCCTCAACTTTAACTTTTGCAATAGCAATAGCTTCAGTAATTTCCAACATAGTCTTCTCATCAGCAATTGTATCACCAATACCAATAGAGAAACCATTATGTAGGAACCAATAGTTAACAACTTTTTGAATATTACTAAACAGTTTAGCACAAACATATGGACCTTTTTCTTTAGTTACAACATGGATTAAACCACCTGCTGAAGAACCAACAGTCTTTTTATCAACAACACCAAATATGATTTCACCATCAACAACTAAAATACCGTTATCCTTAGGAGACAGCATAGTAGTTCCATCATCAAATCTTTGTAAATGAATACCTTTTGGAATGGCAGCAGATAATAATTGTTTACCAGTCCATAGAGGTTTTGGTTTGATTATAGCTGGTGGTGGTACATTACCATCCCAATCTGGAATCCAATATAACATATTCAAAACTTGTTCGTAATCAATAAAATTGTTTCTCAAAGTCATCTTTCTAACACCACATAAAGTATCTTGCACAATACCCATACATGGCTTGTTAGATTGTGGAGAAACAATTTGCAATGGAACAGCACATAATTGAGATAATTCAGCTTTAGTTTCTTCACTTTGAGGAACATGTAAATTCATTTCATCACCATCAAAATCAGCATTATATGGGGAAGTGACAGACAAGTTCAATCTGAAAGTGGAGTAAGGCATAACTTTTACTCTATGTGCCATCATAGACATTTTATGTAAAGAAGGTTGTCTGTTGAATAAAACTGGATCTTCATCAACAATGTGTCTTTCAACTTTCCATCCATATTGCAATTGTAAATCACCTGCTCTTTTGTTATATCTCAAATCAATTCTTGTACCATTGTCTCTAATGACATACTTGGCACCAGGATGTTGGTTAGGACCATTTTTAACTAACTGGGTCAATCTATCAATGTTGTATGGGGTAACAATTTCAGGATAAGTCAAAGTCTTTGCAATAGATAATGGAACACCAACTTGATCTAACTCCAAGTTAGGGTCACCAGAAATGACAGTTCTTGCAGAAAAATCTACTCTTTTACCCATAAGATTAGATCTAATTCTACCTTCCTTACCTTTTAATCTAGCTCTAATAGACTTGACTGGTCTACCAGATTTTTGTAAAGCTTGAGGTTGGCCTGCAATATCATTATCCATATATGTGGCAACATGGTATTGTAGCAATTTTTCAAAATCATGAATAACATGTTGTGGAGCACCTTCAATCTCCAATTTTTGTACATTGATGTTTGCTTTCAAGATATCACCTAATTTATAAGTTAAATCATCTTCACCTCTTTGGGATTCATTAAACGCAACACTTGGTCTAACACATGGTGGTGGAACAGGTAATACAGTCAAAAGCATCCATTCTGGTCTAGAATAATCTTCATCAAATCCTAATCTCCAACAATCTTCTACTGAAATGTGTCTAAAAATGTTTAATACCTCTTCTGGAGATATATTTCTTTGTTCAGGTTCATCTTCATCATCTTCATCATTGTTGTTGTTGTTATTTGGAGTTGGTTTCTTTTTGTATTGAGCTAAGAAACCAATACCATTGAATTTAATTTGAGGTTGAACATGACCACAACCACCTCTAGAAATATGAATATTGTTAACAACTACATCTGTCTCACAAGTAGATATAGTTTTACAAATTGTCCAAACAGCATTAAATCTCTTCTTTGGGTCTTTCAATCTGATTGCTTGCTTAAAGATAGGATCAAATTCGTCTTGTACTAATTTACCACAATGAATACAAACGGATTCTAAAACTTTTTTAATTCTTCCTAAAAAGGCAATATTGAAAACAGGTTTAGCCAATTCAATATGACCAAAATGACCAGGACAATCACTCATTCCTTCATGACAAGTTTGACACATATTGTTTCTGTCTACAGAACCTAATAATGGGGAGTTCAACCCATTAATAATA
Source organism: Hanseniaspora sp. CRUB 1602 (assembly GCA_030573575.1). Classification (NCBI taxonomy): domain Eukaryota; kingdom Fungi; phylum Ascomycota; class Saccharomycetes; order Saccharomycodales; family Saccharomycodaceae; genus Hanseniaspora; species Hanseniaspora sp. CRUB 1602. The sequence goes on along the minus strand of JAJMDL010000018.1, from coordinate 113,931 downwards.
GGTTGACCTTTTTCATCAAAAGTGTCTGCAGTGGCAATTTTCAATACAGAAATATCACGTATTTCTTCAGGAGAGAATATCCCAAATTGGATTTCTTTTACAGTTCTTAATGGTGCACTTGAGTATGATTCTTGCATTCCTTATAAATAATCACCCTTCCTGTTTTCTGGTTTTTTTCTTATTTTAAAATAAAAATTTTAAAACTAAAAGAATAAAATGATAAAAAAAAAAAAAAAAAGCTGGTGGTTTACTAACTTTATGTTTTAATATATAGATTGAAAAATTTTGTTGTTTTGTTTTCCTTTTTGTTACTTTGTTATTTATTATTTTTTTTTTTTCCTCTCTCCTCAAACAACGTCGACTTTTGGTAATTTTTTTTGTCGGAGAAAATATTATAATATGAGAGAAAAGAAAAAAAAACAGAAAAATTTTCGCCACCTTAAAATGAGAAAAAAAAATTCATATTTTTATATTAAAATATGTCCGGGTATTTCTACCGTGAAAAAAAAAAAGTTGTAGAGATTGGCAATAGATATATATATATATATTATTTCCATCTTAACTATTTAAACATCTTGGATAAGCTTTTTTTTTGCTTTTCATTGTTTTTCTTTTTTAAAGCTCTAGCATCTTCAATAGCTTTATGAATAGTTTGATCATTAGCAGAAAACATGGTAGCAAATTCTAAATCTGTCAAAGCCATATCAGGGTTGTTTAAATGATAATAAGCTAAACCTCTTCTGTATAAGGCTTTAGCTTTACTTTTGTCATCAATTCCTTCTAAGTGTAAAATCTTTGTTGTTGGTTCCAAAGCATTTTTATAATCACCTAACTTAATAGAGCATATAGCTAAGTTGTTATTTAAAATTACTTTAGTATTTTTCAACTCGTCCTCTTGTTCTTTTGGCAGATCTTCTGGTGAATAAGATTCTAAATAGTTTAATGCTTTTGCATATTTTTCATAAGCAATATCAAATTTTTTTTCCTTGAAACAAGCTGTTGCTAAGGTTTTAACAGAGTTAGCACCGTTTATAACACTTTCAAATGATTTAATATCAATTCTTTTTTCATCTTCTAAAAATGGTTCCCAATCATCACCATAAATATCCTTAGATAATGTATCAGCATCTTCTGGAACTTTAAAATCATCTGGTAAAACACCACAGTCTTGAATAACAACATCTTCAACAGGTTTATCATTCTCAGTTTTTAAATTTTCAATTCTTTTGATTAATTTCTTTCCCATAATAACTTCACCAAATACAACATGTTTGCCATCTAACCAATCAGTCTTTTCAACAGTAATAAATATTTGGGATCCATTAGTATTTGGACCAGCATTAGCCATAGATAATAAGTATGGTCTGTCATGTTTGTGAATGAAATTTTCATCTTCAAATTTCTCACCATAGATTGATTCACCACCAGTACCGTTACCATTTGTGAAATCACCACATTGTAGCATAAAATTTTTAATTACTCTATGGAAAATAGAGTTTTTATAGGATAATGGGATTTCAGGCTTTGATTTAGCAAAACCATAGTCACCTTTACATAATTGATAAAAATTTTCACTAGTCTTTGGAGTGTCTTCATATAAATTGAATACAATTCTTCCAGCTTCTTTCCCACCAATAGAAATATCAAAAAATGTTTTTTTGCCCATGTTATTAATTATAATTTTTAATTTGGTTTATGTTTTATATTTGTTTGTGTTTTTTTGTTTTTAAGTTAGATTGTGTTTAAATAATGATAATTTTTGTTTTTAAAAAAAATGGTGTTAAAGATTAGTTGAAAAAAAAAGCTCTCTGTTTTTCAGTTTCTGTTTTTTCTAGAAATTTCTATAGTGTAAAAGTATTCAGCCGCACAAGTATACAAAAATGCATACAATATTAAAAATAACCATATTTGTATTCGTAAATAAAGTTGCCTCTGAACAATATTATAATTTAATTATATTCAAATGTTTTAATTCAATGAATATATGGTAACGAAAAATAAAAAATAACATATATTTTGTCACTTTTCATAAAGGCATAAATCTTTTTTTCTCTTCTATCTTATTACTATGATATTTACAGGCGTTTTGTTTTCTCATTTAATCAAACCATTCTTTTTTTATTCCTCAATACCTGAAAGTTGAGAATCTTCTTTTTTGACATCACCATCATCATCTTCTTCTTCTTCTTCTGAATTCACGTAATCTTTTCCTTCAATATCATCATCAACTTCCACATCACTCAAATCACTTTCACTTGTAGAATATTCATCACTATCCAGAGCATAACTTTCATCAGCAGAATCAAAGTCACTATCACTCTCGCTAAGATTTAAATCTAAACCAGTCAAGACTCCATCTGTCTTCAACCTTCTTAGATCTAATTTTCTTCTGACTGCTTCTTTAACAACATTTTCTTTTACTAATCCATTTAAAAAATCATCATCATTGCAAGTATGGCTCTTTGTCAACTTATTTTTCGTATCATTCGCTTTAAGAGTGTCCTGTTGTGCTAATGATTTTATGTGTCCATTATCCTCAATGATTCTGCCAGTATGTAAATCTATAATATCTGAACCATTGTCAATATCTCCTAATTTCTCATATTTATCGATAATCGATCGCCATGAAGTAAACAGATTTTGATCTGCTCGTTTATGCTTTTCTGTTAATTCCTTGTCAGTATAATCTCTAATACTTTTTTTGGTATCTGTTGCAATAGTGTATCTTTTAGTATGTTTATCTTTAACTAATTTGGAGTTTTTCTTTATAGGTAGTAGAGGTAAAGGTTTATTCTCTTTTGTGGGAAGTTCTGGATCAATTAATCTAAATGGTTTATCTTCTTGTGGTTCTTCCATTGTTTTAACAAATTTTGTAGTTTTGTTAATTGTTTTAACATTACTAAGTGCTTGTGTTGTTGGAAAAAGTTTTGTGTCTTCATCTAATTCTCCATCTGATCCTTTTATTTCTATTACATTTTCTTTTTGCTTTTCTTGTTCTTTGATTAAAAAATCAGTTTTTGTTAATAGATTTGGGTTTTCTTCAATCTTCCTTTTCTTTAGAATTTTCTCAAAAGGATCTTTCTTTTTATTTATTGTTACTACCATATATCTCGATTATAAATTTAGTGGTTGTTATATAGTATTTTTGTTTATTATTATTTGTTAAAAAAAAAAAAAAAGAAAAGAAATTGTTTTGTTTCTTGTCTTAAAAAAAAAAAAAGTGTTTTAGCAATTATAAAAAAAATATATATATATTATAAAAAAATGTTTATTCCATATACACATTAATTATTCAAGAAAAAAAAAATACAATTTATTAAATTTCTGTTGTATTTGAGAAGTAAAAAAATTTCACTATCTATTCCTCCGCTATGTTGTTAAGTTATTTATATACAAGTTAATATCTACAGGAATCTTGCCACAAAAAAGAATAATTTTGTATATTATTCTCTTACTTCTCTTTCATACTGCTCTTTGCTCTTATCAGATTGAAACGTCCTCTTATCATTCCCATTTTTTGCCCAGCAATCCTTAAACCATTTCATTTCTAAAGTACACTGTCTCCAATCACCAGTATCTGCATGGCACAGCTGTAATATAAAATTTTGTAAATAACAGCCTGTTTTAATAATTCTCTCATCGTATAATTCAGTATCTTGTTGTATCTCTTTGTATTGTTCCAAAGCCTCTTCGTAATATTTACTATTCTCCATTATCTATCTATATATTATTATTATTTGGGTACTAATTTTAAATAAATCTTTTTATATTTTTTATGAAATAATTCGTTTAGATTAGTTATATTATAATTTTATTCTTTTTTATATATAATGGAATTATGGTTGTATGTCCGGTTCTAATAAAAAAGCAAATAAAAACAAATAATATAAAACGTGATCAAATAACATTAAAACTCTTTACCCGCACATGGAAAAATAAAATAAAAATTTTTTTTTTTAAAAAAATGCGTTTAGGAAAGAAACAAAAAAAACAAACACATATATTTTGATCTTGCTAACCTTCAGAAAAATTTGTAAGTGTGTGTTGTTCAATTATTTTTTTTTTTTCTAAACATTTATATATTTTTTTTAAGTACACAATTATTTTGAAAAACAAACATTTTACCTTTTAAAGAAATTTTATTAAACACCAAACTAAAGTCTTTTATATATTCATATTTAAATTTATAAAGTCCATAGTAAATTTATTACATATATCTTTATTTGAACTTATTAAAACAACTAATTATTAAACAAAAAAATAGAAAGAATATTTTTTTTTATAGCATTTGTATATTAATTAATTAATTTGAAAAAAAAAAAAAATAACATTGAAATAACCTCTTTTCTTTTTTTTTTTTTTATTAATATGGTTGCTGTTAAAAATATTGAAAGAGATTCCACTTTTGCATGGTCCAATAATAAACAACCTAGACTAGCTTTAGGCTCTGTTAGTGGGAAAATAGATGCTAATTTTAGCAATGATAGCAAATTAGAGATCTGGGACTGTTTTAAAAGTCCAGATACTCCATTACAAACTATTGAAGCTTCTTCAAAATTTATGGATTTAGCCTGGTCAAAAGATGATTCTGTTATTGTTGGTGGTTTAGATAATGGTGTTGTAGAATTTTATTCAGCACCAAACGAACAAAATGAAGAAATCAAAGTTCTTACTTCTATAAAAGCACACAATGCTTCTGTTCACGCTTTAGCTTTTAGTAAAGTTAAAGAAAATCAATTAGCTACTGGTGATGCTACTGGTTTAATTAACATATGGGATATTAATAGTTGCACAAAGGATACCAATTACAAGCCAGAAACTGCAGGACAAGCTATCACCAATGTTGATAATATTAAAAGTATTGCTTGGAATAACAGAATTGGTCATATTTTAGCAAGTGCAGGCTCTTCCTCTGGCTTTACTTCTATTTGGGATTTAAACCAAAGAAAAGAAATCTTACATATTGGTTACACAAACCCAGAAACCAACCAAAAAGTTCCATTTGATGTTGTTCAATGGCATCCAACAAGTGGTACTGTCATTGCCACTGCTTCAAACTCTGATTTACACCCAGCTATTGTTTTATGGGATTTAAGAAAAGCAAACACTCCATTAGATATTTTAAAAGAAGGTGGTCACTCTAAAGGTGTTTTGTCCTTGGATTGGTGTTCCAAAGATGCTGGTTTATTATTGAGTAGTTCTTCTGATAACACAGTTTGTTTATGGGATCCGGAGACTACTAGATCATTACTACAAATTTATCCACCAAGATCCAACTGGGTTTTTAAAGCTAAATTTGCACCTGAATTACCTGACTATTTTGCCTCTGCAAGTCATGATTCTTTAATCGAAATCCAACAACTACAAGATTTACAAATTGATCCAGTAGTTGTTAAAATTTTGGAAAATGAAAATAATGATGAAGCAACGGAAGGAAAAGATCAACACATTGCTGAACAAAATGATGATGATTTTTGGAATTCTTTATCTAAAGCTAATAATGCTGATTCTACTGCAAAGATTACCGGAAACTCAACAAAGACATTGAAAAAAGTTAACCAATCTAAAAATGTTTCCTTGTATGTTCCTAAATGGATCTCTCAATGTAAAAATGCCAACCCAGCTGCTTCATGGGCTTTCGGTGGTAAAATGGTTAAGATTAATAAAGATGGGAAATCTGTGAGTGTGTTCTTTCAACCTAAAAGCACAGTTTCATCTACTGATGTGCAAAAACAGTATGATCTTTTACAAAGTGCTTTGAAAAAGAAAGATTTTAATGCTATCATTAGTAAAAGAGTTAACTCTGCTATAAACGAAAACAATGAAGATGATTGGGGTCTTTTAGATAAGATTTCATTAGATGGAAAGGAAGTCTTTTTCAAAGAAACATTAGCTTTAGATGATACTGAATTAGAAGAAAAAGATGAAGAAAAACTTGAAGGTGAAGAATTTTTTGAAAAATTAGAACAAGAACAATTTAATGTTGCTAGTATAACTTCTGATTATGAATTCTCTAGTGATGATACTTTCAAAAGTTTAGTTAACAAAGATTTGAAAAAAGCTATTGATTTGAAATTAGAAAATGATGATCTTTTAACAGCTTTGGTTATTGCTAACATTTCTAAAAATGAAGATTTAAAAGAAAAAGTTATTAATGAATTCTTTTTCAAAAATGCTTCCAAATCTCCATCTGCAAGATTATTATTTGCTTTATCACAAGGAAAGATTGAAGATTTGATTGAAAAGAGTGATGTTTCTAATTGGAAATATGTTTCTAAAGCTATTAAAAATTATGTCTCTGATGAAAGTAAAAAAACATCCCTGTATACTTTATTGGGTGATAAATTATACAAGGCTGGAAGAAGACAAGATGCTTTAGTATTATTCATGTCATTTGGTATTTTGGATAAAGTTAGTGAAATTTGGGTTGATGAATTGAAAGAAATTGAAGATAAATTAAGAACTTCAAGCAACTCTGCTTATGAAGCTCATTTGACCTGTTTGACTGAATTTGTTGAGAGATTTTCATGTTTTGCTAATTTCTTTGAAGCTAATAACAACAAGTTAATTAGTAGCAACACCAAGATTGTTTCTATTATTTTAGAATTTGTTAATACTATTTGTATTAATGGTAACTTTAATTTGGCTCTAGACTTTTTAAATATTTTACCTGCTGACAATTCTGACGTTGCTACAGAAAAACAAAGAGTTTTAATTGCTTCTGGTAAATCTGCTAATACTACTACTACTAATACCAATAATCAACAAAAGTATGGTAGACAAACTGGTATTAATGGTATGAATATAGTTCCAATGGGTACTGCTTCTAGTATAAATAAAAATGGTTCAATCTTGCAACCAAAACCACAATTATTTGCTTCTCAATCAGCTGTTCCAAAAGCTGTATCTCCAGTACCAATTGCTTCAAGACAAGGTTCTGTTTATGCTCCAAAATCTGCACCATTAAACAACTCTATTTATACAGCCATTCCTCCACCAAAGACTGAGCACGCCAAGGCTGCTGTTTATGCACCTCCGCAAATACCAACCCCTGCTGCTTCCTCACCATTTAGCAACCCTATTCCACCACCAACAAAAACAGCTTCTACGATTTACCAACAAGCAATCCCATCTGTACCACAATTGAACAACCCTTACAAACCAAAGGATACTATTATTTCTCCACCGGTAGCAACAACACCACATACTTATCAAAACAACTTACAAACACCAGCCATTCCTACACCATCAGTACCAACAAACCAAGTTAGAGGTGTTGTCCAACCACAAATTATCACAACTCCACAAAAGACAGAAGAACAGGAATCTACAAACAATTCACAAGCTAGTTTAGTTTCAGGTCAAAAGCCAGTTGGAAATATTCATGCTAATGCAGGGTGGAATGATTTTGCTTTGCCAATTCCAGGAAAAGTCAGTAGAGCTAAGCCAATTGGAGTTAAAAAAGAGTCTGCTGTTTCTTCTCCAGCTGTCCCATTGACACCTCAACCATTTCCAAACAATAATACTCAAAATCACCAACAACAACAACACCAATCACCACAAATACCAAGCAAATCTGTATTACCACCACCACCTATCGCTTCTAGAACATCTTCTAATAAGAATTTGACTGATTTACAAGCTGCTTCAAAGAAAAGAGTTGTTTCTGAAAAAAGCACAAAGTATGCACCAACTTTGGCAAGTACACCATCTGTAAATGGCTCCTCCATTCCATTGCAAGCACCAATCAAAGACAACAACCATGCTGCTGTTCCTCCACCTCCAGCTTTCAACAATCCATATGCTCCTCCTAAACAAACAGGTCCACTAAGTAGCAATAAATTCACTCCACCACAACCACCTTTAGTCAAATCTACTTCAAATGGTAATTCTACCCCTTCAATAGCAACACCTACAGCAATACTTCCACCACCGATTAAGAGAAAGAGCACTGTTGATAGTAGTTCACCATCAGTACCAGCAACTGTGAAGGAAGTTGAAGAAAAGAATGAAGAAAAAGTTCCACCAGCTGAATCTACAATGTTGATGAATGAAGTTGAGGAGAAGGAGAATGTTCAAGAACCAAAGCAAGAAGAAAAATCTGTTTTCACCAAAGAAGAAGCCACCAAGATACAAGCTTACTTCAATGATAGAATGAAGATTGTAACAGAAAACTTGCCTGAGAAGTTTGCAGCACAAGTCAAAGATACACAAAAAAGAATTGCTATTTTGTCAAATCACTTGAAGAAGAGAGATCTAATCAAGAGTAGAGCTGTCATTACTAAATTATTAGGTATTTTAGATGCTTTGGATCAAAGTATTTTCGATGAGGCTAAAAGCTTACAAAGTGAAATAGCCAGTGACTATCCTGAAGAAGCAGGCAAATGGTTGACTGGTGTTAAGAGATTCATTGGTTTTGCAGAAGTTTATGAATCAAAGAAATAGAGATTATATAAGTAATATTAATATTAAATAATATGTATAAACACACATTTAAAAAAATAATAATAATGATAAAATAAAAACTTTATAAATGTTAAGTGGATACTTTTTATTTATGTTAATTGAATCACATGATTCACTGAATTTATTAATTAATTAACTAAAATTACTCTTTAAGGGTGTAAAATGTTTTGAATTCCATGGGGAAAGAGCAAATCCATGGCTTTTACTGATGAAAGCTTTCCTTTTACCAAAAAAAAAAAAAAAAAAATTTATATATTTTCTATTTTTATTTTTTTTTTCTTTAGTGTTAACCCCACATATTTTTTTTGTCTTTTCTTTTTTTTTTCTCCCAAAAGTTTAAAAAATTTCGTCTCCATATAACCTGATTTCTAAAATGATAAAATTTTAAATGAGTGAAATAATTACAAAAAGATAAACAAAAACACACACCAAGAAATAATTAGTTTCCGTGGTTTTTCTTTTATGGAAAAAAGCAATTTAATCTTATAAAAAAAAACAATAACAGACACTTTTATTTATTTATTTAAAGGAAGTAGTATTATCTACATTTGTGACTGTTTTTTTATTATTATATAAGATAAAGGCTTTAGGAATATTTTTTTTTTTCGGTTCTTTTAAAATAAAGAAAAAAGTAAAAGATAGTATTTTGTTTTTATATATCATATAGATATAAGTATTTTAAAAAGACGCAAGGGGGAGGGGGAAACAAGTAAATAATTATATTATTATTATAATAACAGTTACTGTTACCAAAGGAAAATATAAACTTATAATAGCTTCTAAGACAAATAACAAAAATTTTGTCAAAAATTATTGAACTTTTTTTCTTTATTATTACTATTTAATATAAAATATGTCTCAAAATAGTGATACAAGCAGTAAGAGTCGTGATGGAAAGGCTTTATCAATAGTGGAAGAGTGTCTTAGAGAAGAGGAACAAGCAACTGGTTATGAAGAATCATTGGAGTTATTCCAAACAGTTTTGGACAAATTAGATGAATATACAAATAACAATAACAACTCAAATCATAATTCAATAAACTTACTTTCATCTAATCAATCACATACTCTTATAAATTCTTTATCAAGAATAAATAACTCTACAATATCTTCTATTATTTTAGAACCTAATGCCAATGATGAAAAGAATAAAAAAGATAATAACCATGTCAAAATGGATTCGGAATATATTATCAAAGAATTATTAAAAAGAAGAAAAGAATATAGAACAATTTTGAACAAAAAACAAAAATTACTAAGAGAAAATAAGAAACTCTCCACATATAAAATAAACAATAGTAATAATAATAATAATAATTTAATTCATGAATCTGCCAGCAAGGATTCAACAGAGGAAAGACTACGACAATTTCAGGAGTTTTCAAATGCACAACAAAAAATTAATACTACCAATGACAATTATGAAATGTATGGCAATAAGCTTTCTAATCTTTTAGATAAAGAGAAAGAAAATGAATTTCAAATAGACAATCTCCATAATTACAACTTTAATCAAGATAATATGGCTAATGATACATTATTTAGAACAAAAAGTATAGAATCTTGGAGTCAAGATGAAGTCTTGGAAAATTATGATGAAATCTTGGAGAATTATTTACTTTACACAACAAAAACAAATGCTTCAGACCAGTTAATTAAAAATGATTCAATATTACTAGATGAAAATAATTCTCAATTCTTTAATAACTCCATTTTTTCAAAAGCTCCAGCGAAACAATCATTGAAAATGTCACTTCTTGTAGGTTTAATTGTAGCTTTAGGTGGTTTGGTGTATGGCTTTGATTCCGGACTTATCAATAATTTAATTGGAATGTCCTATTTTATTAAACATTTTGAAACAGGAAACAATGCTGGTTTTACTACACCACAAATATCAATCATAGTAACCTCACTATCCATTGGTACTTTTACAGGTGCTTTATTTGCACCATTTTCCATGGACAGAGTTGGAAGAAAACCAACAATTATTACTTCAGTTTGGGTTTTCTTAGTCATAGGTAATATAGTCCAAATAACTGCAACACGTATATCTATTGTCATTGCTGGAAGATTGATATCAGGTTTTGGAGTCGGTATTCTATCAGCAGCAATTCCAAATTATCAATCAGAAATTTCTCATAAAAATATCAGAGGTGCTATTATTTGTACTTTCCAATGGGCCATTACTTGGGGACTTTTACTTTCCTCTGTTGTATCTCAGGGAACTCATAATATGCAAACAAAAGCCAGTTATCAAATTCCTATGGGATTGCAATTTTTATGGGCTTTTCTACTAGGGATTGGTATGTTCTACTTGCCTGAATCACCAAGATATTATGTGATGAAAGGTCAATTGAATAAAGCTGCTGAATCTTTGTCATTTGTCAGAGGTGTGCCAATAACAGATACTGGTTTGCTAGAAGAACTAGTTGAAGTTAAAGCTAATTATGATTATGAAACTTCTTTGGTTACAAATGGTGGTATTTTGGATTGTTTCAGAAACTCACCAACTAGATATAAACAAAGGCTAAGAATTTTTACTGCTGTCTGCTTGCAAATTTTTCAACAAATGTCTGGTATAAATTTTATTTTTTACTATGGTGTTTCATTTTTTCAAAAGACAGGCATTCAGTCTACTTATATTCTTTCATTGATCACTTATGCTGTAAATGTTGCATTTAATGTTCCAGGTCTTTTCCTAATTGATCTTATTGGTAGAAGACAATTATTGATTTGGGGTGCTGTAATAATGACAGTCTCAAATTATTTGGTTGCAATTATTTCCACTGTGAAAATGCCAAAGTCATTATCAAACAAAGGTTTGGAATCATTAAAATTATGTTTTATTTGCTCTTTTATTGGATCTTTTAGTGCCACTTTTGGTGGTTGTACTTGGGTTGTCTCTGCTGAGATTTTTCCTTTAGGTATCAGATCACAATGTATTTCTATAAGTGCTGCTGCAAACTGGCTTGCTAATGTAGTATGTGCTGCAATAACGCCTTTCATTTTTAATGAAGGGGCAGATGATAGCAGAAACAAAAAATATGCACATTCCCAGATTTTCTTTCTCTGGGCATCTCTAAACTTGGTTGCAATTTTTGTTGTTTGGTTTTTGGTTTATGAAACTTCAGGATTGACTCTTGAAGAGATTGATGAATTGTATATTAACTCCAAAAATGCTAGAGATTCAGTAAGAGTTAATAAAAGTATTAAATGTGGTGATTCTTATATGACTGGATTTTTAACCCTGGCAAAAACTTACAAAAATAAAAGAAAAAATAAAAATGTTGATCATTTTAATAAAAAAAATAAAGTTGGTAAGGAGAAACATGAGGAATTGAAAGCTCTTGATCATACTGAATCTGATTTGGGGGATAGACCTACTGTTTATACTGAAGAATCTAGTAGAGATTTATATGATAATTGTAATTCACATGTGATGAAAGGTGATAACGCATTTTTTGAAATGGTTGCAGCAAAAAACAAGGAAAATACAGAAAACTCAGAAACACAAAATGAAAGTACGCCTGAGAAGGACAAGCTCAAAGAAGATGAATTTGTGATTGATGATTTAGATTTGGGGAATGGATTAGCTATTACCGGCTTTCCAAGATCAATCCCCTCCTCCACAGGCCTTTCTAATAGTTTTAATCCACAAACATACACAGAAGATGCAGGTACTAACATCATAGATGCAAGTGATGTTAAAATGTATCTTGATATGAAAGAGCAACAACCTTTTATTCCTACACATCCAATCTTTATTGCAAATCAAGGAATAAGCGGCCCTCCTCAATTATCATCAGATGAAGAAGAAGACGATGAAGAAAGAAGTAGTAAAATTAAATGAATTCTTTAATTTTTAATTGTGATATATATTTGTCTGTATCTTATTTTATACTATTGAAAACATGTTATAAAGCTTATCATTTAGAATTTGTAAAAAAGCTTCTTTATCATGTGATTATCACTTTTGTGTTAGTTTTTTTCAGTTTTTTTTTCGTGTTCTTCGAAACAAAAAAAGGAAAAATATATATATGTAGAAAAGCTTAGGTGGCAACTTTAAATGGTGATGTTTTTTTTTTTTTTAGTGATTTCTGTTATTTTTTTTTATAAATGATGAGGTAATATATAAAGATCCAAAACTCCAAACAAAAGCCTCTAAGTGCATTGTTTAATAAAAAATATATTAATCCTATTGATCAGTCAAAAAAAAAAAATTTTTTGATTGCATTTGACTTTTTAAAATACCCTAAGTAGCCTTTTTTTTTGTCTATTATAAAAATTAAAGTTCTCTCTAACAGTTGCTTTTTTGATTCATTTATTATTTTAAGTTGAAAATTGATATATTTATAATATTTTTTTGTTTTTTAAAGAAAAAAAGAAATGTCTGAACAAAAAAATCTTCCTTTAGTCACTAATTCAGAAAATGATGAAGCTGATATTGTTGGTATTTCTACTGCTATTCAACAATCATCACCAGCTGTTGTTGATAATATGTGGGAGAAAAATTTTAAAAAAGATGTAATAACTTCTTTAAATAGAGATAAGCCACCTGAAAATTTATCACCAGATGTTTCAACAAAGATACCATGTGTAAACAATATGAAATATATTGCTACAAACACAATTTTTAAAGAAAACATTAATAACCAAAACGCTATATTCAAGGATCATTTAAGAGTTAAAATTGGTGAAGGAAATAAAAAATCTATTGCTGGTTTTATAACATTAGAAGCTCAAAAAATTTTTAAAGGCACCTTTGGCATTTTTTTGAAAGTCATCTTAGCAATCTTGTATTGTTTGTTTGCTATTTATAGATTCTTTCAATATAACTATAATTCTATTAAATTGAAATTTTATTCCTTAATCTACAATCCTTCCAACTCTCCGCAATTGATAAGAAATGATGTTTCTTCTTTGACAAAACTACCCAAAAGATTGGCTGCTATTGTTGACTATAAATCTGAGGAAGAAATTGGTGGTGGTGTTCTTGGATTAATGGAAAACTCTAGTGATATTGTAGCATGGTCTTTAAGTGCAGGTATTAAACATTTATCCTTGTATGATCATGATGGATTATTGAAAAATGATATTGCTTTATTGAGAAAGATTATTTACAATAAGTTATGTAAGTACTTTGGACCAGTTAAAGTACCTAAGTTTGCCATAAGAATTCCACATTCCAACCAAATTTTTTACAATTTACCTCCATCACCAATAGCTGTAGAGCATAATGAAAATGCTGACAAAAAAATTAGTATTGAAATTATTTTGTTGAGTAAAGTTGATGGTAGAGAAACCATTGTAGATTTGACTAAGACCATAGCTGAACTTTGTAAACAAGGTGAAATTTCTGAAGATGATATTACAATGGATTTGGTTGATAAGGAGTTGCAACAACTAGTTGGTGAAGAACCTGATTTGTTGTTGTATTTCGGACCAAATTTAGACTTGCAAGGGTTCCCACCATGGCATTTAAGATTAACAGAATTGTTTTGGGAACATGACAATGACTCTGTATCCTACAATGTTTTCATAAGGGGGCTAAAAGAATATGCAGGTTGTAAAGTCAATGTAGGAAAATAATTATAATAATAATAAAAAGCTTAAATATGAAAAAGATGAAAAAGATTAATACAACCGGAGTATTATTCATCTAATTAATACAAACAAATTTAATCATAACCAAATACATAAAAATCTAGTATTTAAAAATAATTAAAGAAGAATTAAAAAAAACTTTCATACACTTGAAATTTATAATATGTTTTTTTTTATTTTAATTGGATTTATTTATTTAAAGTTTGCATATGTAGATATATATTTATATAAAGAAAAAGAAATTAATCTTATTTAATTGTATCTAAAACTTTGTTTAATCGAATAAACCGAAACCCATGTCATCGTCAGATTCTTCAGCTTCTTCTTCTTCAGCTTCTTCAGCAGCAGCTTCAGTAGAACCAGTGGCAGCGGCACCAGCAGCTGGGCCAGCAGAGGCACCAACAGTGTTGAAACCAGCTAAGATTTCCTTAACATCCTTACCTTCTAAAGCCTTGGCGTAGATATCAGCCCAAGCCTATTTAAAAATATTATTTTTGTTTAAAATTTAAAATAAAGATAATTGTTAGTAAAAAAAAAGATTAGTTCATATTTTTTGATTTTGGTTTTTTGAATTAATGAGATTTAGAAGGGAAGTTATTTGATTTTCTTTTTTGCATTTTATTGTATTTAAGAAAGGTGTTAGTTTTTTTTTTTTTGACTTTTCTGTTTTTCAATATGTGGATATTTATAACTTCTAAAGTTTTTAACAGTTTTCATTATTTTTTCTATTGGTGGTGTGGTATTTCATTTCTGTTTTTATATTTCATATTAATTGTTTTTCAACTACCCATATACTAGTTTCTTTAGAATTATATTTGTTTATTCAATAGTAGCTCATGTATTACATAGTTTAATTGAATATTAATTCTAAATTCACTTATCCACTTTTTTGTATATGTTTTGTTTTTCATTTTTTCACTGTTCCTAACATTTTTTTTCTATAATCGTTATAACTGTTATATTCACTTATGGTTAAAGCCATTTAATACTCTTATTATTATTCATAATTCATTTTATTTATGTTTCTCCACTTCTTTACTATTCCAAGTTAAAATACAAATTCCACAATAATTTTAATCAGTAAACTCTTTTACAAACATTAATTCATTTCTATATTATAATATAGTTTTGTTCGTTATTATTATTCCTTTTTTCATATGTACATACGGCGTCAACGGTTGCACCAGCGGCCTTGATAACATTTAAGATGCTTTCAGCGGTGATTTCGGCACCGGCATCAGCTAAGATCAAAGAGGCGAAAGAGACAATAGATTCAGTAGACATTATTGTTTTTATATAAGTTTTTCACTGGTTTATCTTTTAAATTGTTACTACTAATTTAATAATAAAAAATTTTAATTCTCTTTTATTTGTATTACTAAATAATATAATAGTTGAGTGTAAAAAAAAAAAATTTGCTTTGACGTCCAATTACCTTGTTAAAACAAGAATTCTATTGTTAATATTAAAATAATCACGTGAATTGTTTAGTATTTGCTAGTTATTTTTTAAGTTTGAGAAAAAAAAGTATGTAAAAATATTTAGCTATAATAGAAGAAGTTTAAAAAAAACTTTTTTTCTTTTAATAAAAAAATAAGTATTAAATTTTTTTAGAACGAATTTTATAATTTTTTTAGGTAGAAAGTTTTTTAAAAAATTCGGCAAAAAAAAATTTAAGTAAAAAATATTTTTTTCAAATTAGGAAATAATATTTATATGCGTTTTTTTTATTACAAAAAAAATTATACACAGATTATTGTGTATTTTTAAGAAAACATAATAAAATTGTGGGGGAGAAATTATTACACTCAATATTTTTTTAAGGGGAGATAAAACGAAACTAAAAAAAAATTTTATTCAAAAAAATTAGATATTTTACCATTTGTAAATTTAGATTTAGAATATTAATGTGAACTCTATATATTATATAAAAGTTTGATGATTTAATATGTATTGGTACAGCTTATCATTTTTAAAACATTTCAAAACTTCTTTATCTATTCTTTCTTGCTCTTCTTCAAAGCTTCAACTTCTTTTTGTAATTCTTCTAATTTTTTCTTCATTGCTTCTAAAGCTTCTCTTTCCTTCTTTTGAACATATATTTGTTCTTCAGCTTTTTCCTTGTCATTGTAAGAATTTAATGAATAGAATTTTTGTGGTTGTCTAGTGATAATAACAGAACTAGAACAAGAAGGACAGTTTTTAGAAATAGTAGAAGTTAATCTTTTGTTGTTTAATCTTGATAACATTTTTAAATTATATTTTAGTGTTTTTTTTGGTCTTTTACATATATATAATAAATTTTCTAAATAAATATAAAATAATATCTAGAAAATACCACACTCTTCCTATTTTTTTTTCCTTTTTTTTTCTATCTTGTTTAAATAACTATATTCATATTACAAATGTATTTTTTTTTTTTTTTAGTAGGTGTTAAAGGTTCAAAAAAAAATAATAATTGCGTGATAAAAACATCATATATAAAAAAAAATTCCATTTAAATAAACCAATCAGATTATTGCTAATAAACAATGGAATCAAGATAGAGTAAAAAATCAATTCATTATATTATATTCTTTTTTTTTATAAAACTATTTTTAATATTTAATTGTTTTGTTAATATGTCAAATTTCCGTTGAAAAGTTTTATTAAGAAAAAAATAACCATGAATGATCATTTATCTAAATATGTTATGTATATATGCATATTGTATTATTCTTGAATATATGTTATTGTCTAAAAAAAAACTTATTTATCATCTTTTATTGTTCGTGGCGTTGCCCTTTTTTTCTTTTTAATACAACAAATCTATTTCTTTTGCTTTTTGGTAGCAGGTTCTTCTAAAGCAATTTCTTCAACATCAGCATCACCATTGGCATTTTCCTTAGAAGAGACAGATGGAGTGTTAACTTCTTGATGGAATTCTTTGATAATAGAATCAACATCATCAATATTCAATGGTCTAACATCACCTAATTTTTTAATTTTATTAGTAACTTCTTTACATTGAGCATCAGTCAAATGTAGGTTCAATTGATCTACTCTTGATTTGATAGCATTCCAACCAGTTAATCTGTTAGCAAAATGGATATATCTTGTTAAACCGAAATCATTAGGGTTTAAGATTTCATAAGTGGAGGGGTTAGCTAAAATAGCTTTAGCATGGATACCAGCTTTATGGGTGAATGCACAGAAACCAGTGATTGGGTTGTTAAATGGAATGTTGACTTGAACGGCATCAGCAACTAAGTTTTCAATATCTCTAATCTTGTGTAATTTGTATTTGCTTTTAACATAATCTGGGGCAGAAACGATCATTCTGGCCATTAAAGCACCTAATGGGGTAATACCATTTCTTTCACCAATACCTAAAACAGAAGTATCAATTAATTTAGCACCACCTTCCAAGGCAGTGTAAGCATTAGCGATAGCACAACCAGTATCATTATGGAAATGACATTCAATTTCAGTAGAAGAAGAAATGACAGATTTCAAAGTTCTAACTAATTCATAAACTTGTCTTGGGTTAGCACAACCAACAGTATCAGCAATACCAATTCTGTTAACACCAATTTTATCAACAGTCTTGTAAATATTTAATAAATCAACCAAGTCAGATCTGAAAGAATCTTCGGAGGAGAATCTGATTTCCAAACCTTTAGATTTAACGAATTCGATAACCTCAATAGCTTGTTTAGAAATGTAGTTCATATCTTTACCATGAGAGTATTGTCTTAGGAAACTAGAAGTACCAATAACAACATCAACACCATCAACACCTGTTTCAACAGCGACTCTAGCATCATCCATGTGACATCTGATGTGAGTTAAAATTTTAGCTTTTAAACCTAATTTACAAATAGTTTCACAATCAGCTCTACTTTGTTCAGAAGCAACTGGAGAAGTTAATTCAATATAATCAACACCAAAGTCATCCAAGGCTTTAGCAATTTCAATCTTCTTTTCAGTAGTGAAGAAAGCATTGGCGAATTGTTCACCTTCTCTTAAAGTAGATTCAATAACTTGGAAAGAACCAACATTGGATAAGAAATCACTTGGGTTTGGACCATAAGGGTTAGATTGGACAGAGCCATTAACAGCTTCAGAGACTGCTTCAAATTTTTGTTCACACATTATAATAAATAGTTTTAAAAGATGAAAAAATATAAATAAATATTTGTTTGGTTTTATTTTATAAACTCTCTCTAATTTAATACATTAATTATACAAATAATATATTAGAGAAAAAAAGTAATATTTGAAGAACATGTTCATATGCTCTCTATTTATATATATTCTCTGAAATAATTTTATTACATCGTTTCAGCTTGACTAATGAAACATGAGCTATCATATATTTTTTTTCATCTTTCGTCTAAAGAGCAATTATGTTATTGCAAGGAATGCCTTTCCTTTTATCATGAATGACTAGCAAAACAGTTCAGAGGCATATTTGTAAAAAAGATATTTGTGCGTGTGTTTACTATGCAAAGCCAAAGACATTTTTTTAATTTTTTTAAATGACTGTGACTCGTGTTGTGCGTAAATGCAGCAACACTTTCAAAAACTAAAAAACTGCTTCTGCTCGAAGTTTTTCGCTTAGCTAAAAAAAAAAGAGAAAAAAAAACCATCGATTATTTAAAAATTCCGACGTATCTTGTAGAAAAAAAAACCAAACATAATAATAGCCGAGATTTTTTCGTTTATTCTTGCACACAAATATATATATATATTCTTACAAGGAAAAAGAAAAGAAAAAAAATTCTCCCCTTTCAGAAAAAAATTTTATTACAAATATTGCTTATTTGTTCATTTTCAAAACTAATCACATGATTAGAATTTTGTTTAAAAAAATGTTGAGAATTAGTACTTACGCAATGTTTTAATGTTGATGAAGAATTTCGTAATTTATAATTAGTTATAACATAATATATATATATATATATATTAAAAAAAAAGTTAATTTTATTGTATTTTTTTAAAGGCTTAAATTAACTCATCTATATACTTATTTTCCCCATATATTTTTGTCATCATTAACAATTCATTACTGTAGTAATCCCATTTGACCTTCATGTACCCATTCTTCTGTTTACCCTTTAATTTTTTTTATTTTGTTTTTTATCATAAAACACTTTTTTTAGAGAGAAAACGGTTCTGGAAAATTCCAGAGGAGACATAATACTATGGTAGCGGAGATATCTCTGTCATTACTACCCGGATTGTCAGCTTTTTTTTTTTCTAGAGTTTTTTTTTTTTTTTTTTTTTTTAACATTTTAGAAATGCGCATAAATATATAAATGCTAAAAAGAAAAAAACAAATAAAATAGCAAAATTTTTAATTATAAAGAAGCATAAAGAAAATAGAAAAAAAATATTGAGTATATAAGAAAAAATTAATTTTACTTTTCAAACATTTAAAATAGTTAAAGAGAGATAATATATAGTAACCAAAACAAAAAGTATATGTACCTGCATATATCTATATAGATATATTATATCTATATTATTCATAGTATATATAATCACATAAAAGAAGGGGAAAATCTTTTAGTAGACAGGAAAAGAATCTAAAAAGTCTATTTAAATAAAACAATCAAAATATATTACAATTTTTTTGTTTTTATTATAGCAATGAACTTTGTTTCAAATAGTTCTGCTAATGACGATAGCAGTGATCAAAGAACAACACCTAGTTTATTTCAAATTGATGCTAACGGTAATAAGAATAATAGAAATGAGAATGAACTTACTGTTTCGAATAATAACAGTAATAGCCAATCTCAACATGCAACCCATTCCGTTAATGAAAATGACGAAAACTTAGACAACCATATTTTATTGATAGGAGAAAATAATTCCGAAAACAGCCAAGACACTCAACAAAACACAAACAATGTAGCTGCATCTGTCATTAATACAATTATTAGAAATGACAATAATAATCCTAAAGATAATTCAACAACAAATGCAAATATAAATGACAGGAGAAACGACAGTAATAATAACAACAATCAGCATTCGTACTATAATCACATTACCAGTAATATTCCTGAGTCAAGATATACTGTTAAGAAATGGTTTGCAAGTCACCCTGAAAGACAGACAGAGTTAGTCAATTTATTTATTGATCAACTAACTTGGACAAACCATTTAAATTTTACAGAAGCTATAAAGATGTTAAGAACCCATTTTGATTTCCCGTTTTCTGGTGCTAGAGTTTTGAAAAGACAATACAACTCTCTCATTTTAAATTTGGAGAAAAAAATTAATGATGGTGTTCAATTAGATGAATTTGATGTTTTAGTTATGCGGCTTAAGGATAAAAAAAAAGAGTGTGATGAAAGCAAGATTTCACGTGCTGCTATAAAAAGGAACAGGATGAATGAATTCAATGATAGTAACATTCAACTACAGCGAAATAGTATGCAGGATATCAGTGATCTAAATGACAACACAGATGATGACGATGAAGAAGAAGATGATGATGACTATGAAGAAGGAGAAGAGGATGA
This sequence comes from Hanseniaspora sp. CRUB 1602, assembly GCA_030573575.1. NCBI lineage: Eukaryota > Fungi > Ascomycota > Saccharomycetes > Saccharomycodales > Saccharomycodaceae > Hanseniaspora > Hanseniaspora sp. CRUB 1602. Next base: position 93,346 of record JAJMDL010000018.1, on the reverse strand, counting down.
AGACAAAGACGAAGACGAACAAGATAATGTTTACAAAGATTCGACTATAATAAACAAACCAAATCATCAAAGAGAGTCAACAGATAGATCTCAAAACGACCAAACTTCAATTGACCCACGCCATATCAGCACAACAATCTTAAACAATATTCAAAGGCAGATTCAATCCAGATTCCCTAGTAGTTTGGCAAATAGCAATTTAACCAATAACAACAATAATCAACAGATTGTAGAAGTCGCGGTATTGAAAGAAAAAGTACAAGTTTTGCAAACAACAGTCGATGAACTAAAAAAATTAAACAACGGATATCAAGCCATCATAGCTGAAAAAAATGAACATATCAAAAAAAAAGATGAAGCATATACAAAACTTGTTGATAGTTTTTTAAAATTGCAAGAAGATTTTCAATCAACAATTAAAGAAATGTTTTCAAAATTATAAATGGATTTAAATCCAAACAAAAAAAGGAAAGAGCTTTTCAAACAAACAATTTAATTGTTCCATATACATATATATATATATATATATATATATTATTTTTATTATTATTATTCTAATTGTTCTAATCTCTGAAAACACCATTTAAAATCTGTTCAGCCATACTAGGATTAATACCAATAGTAAAATTTATAGATTGATTCAAAGCCTTATATGGTACATTCAATTTTATGGATATTTTTTCAAAGCTTCTTAATTCAGATAAAGCTGAAATAGGGGTGCCATCATCTCTAACCAAATTTATCAATTTCTTTTTGAAAAATGGTAGTATGTGTGCTATCACATATTTTATTTGGAAATTTTGAGCTAATGTTGATAATTTTATGGTATTACTATTTTGTAAACTTAAAAGAATAATTGTTTGATAGATTGTCAAGATAAACTTAAATTTAGGTCTTCCTACCTTTGCAATATCAGCTTCAATCTCAGTCTTAGATAGAGACCATAGCCAGTTTAAGACTCTTCCTTGATGTCTTTCTTGATATTTAGCTTCAAATTGGTCAAAAATTGGTTTAATTTCGCTTGGCAAACTCATAACACTATTAAATTCTTCTTCTTCATTCTCATGATCCTCAGGGAATGGCCACATGGCTTTAGCAACAACAGATGGTTCAAAAATGACAGATTCAGTCTGCAAAAGTTGTCTACTGGAAGTAATATCTTGTAACATCTTTGAAATTTTACCTGTGTATTCCAAAGAGTTGGTTTGTTGAAGACTTGCAATAACCTTGATCTCATATTTTTCTCCTTTAGTAGTTTCATGAATTAATCTCTTGGTAAACAATTTTCTGTATTCCAACTCAAAAGTTTCTTTGTCTTCCAAATACTGAAATAAGATAGTAATATTCTTAACTTCAGTATCAAAATCTACAACTTGACGAGTATTCTTGCTGTTTTTCTTCAAAATACTATCAGCATATTTTGCCAAAATTTCAGGTTGATGAGATAATTCTTTCATATCTGGTTGAGCAAAAGAATTATGATTAATAAAATTCTTACAACAGCCATCAAAACTTTTCACAAATACAGCTTGTGAGCTCATAACATCTTTAATCAATTTCATATTCAGTTGATATAGTTTCAGCAATGACTTGATGTAGTTTTGAAAATCTAATGGTTTGATACTGAAAGTGATTTTATCACAACAAAACTTAGAACAACAAGCACCAAAAAAATCACTTAATCTATGAACTAATGATGGATGTAGTTTGATTGAATCCCAAATGCATTTAATTAATTTGTATTCTTTGTTTTGAGTGTAATCAATATCTGATAGCTCCTTATTCAGATCCAGTTCATTGATGATCTTGTGATAAGAAGTACCAAATGTATTCAAAAATCTATCAAAATTATTGATAACTAGGACATCATCCAAAACACCATGCAAAGTACCATGATTGTAAACTTTTGTTAATTCATTAATGTTTGTATCTTCAAATTCTCTAATTTTGTTTACAAATTTAACATAATAATTCAAACTCTTTGTATCAATAATGTTTTTAGTAAAAACTTGATAAAATTCAAAAGTATCTTTCTCAAACTTAGTTTTGAAATGATTATATAATGCATCAGTAGATCTTTTCAAATCAGATGCATCAATACAAATCATCATACTAGAATTTACTGACCAATATATTCTTTGTACTAAATCTTTACATGTTTTTCTAATATCTTTGATATCAAAGTCCATATCAATATCTTCTCTTTCGCCATTTTCTTCCTCTTCTTCTTCTCCAAGTTTTATAACATGTGTTAATTGTAAAGTTCTATATTCATTACAAGAATCAATAGTTAACTTAATTAATATCTCTTCATTAGGTTCATAGATAATATCTCTCCAACATTTCAAGCATAATTGATAGATTTTGAAAACAGAACTATTACCATTAGATCTTTCAGATTCAATCCAAAATCTATTCATATAATCAAAAATATTATCTAAAGAAGAAATGACTTTAACATACTTTGGGAATGTCTTTTTGTAAAAATTTAAAAAATCTGTATTCTTGTTAGAATCATCAAGTTTATCGCTTGGAATCAATTCTTTCAAAAAATGAATCAAGTAAGCTTCTAACTTGTAATATAAATCACCACCAGATAAAAGTTCTTGTTGTTTAGGTTGATTATTAGCAGTTGTTTTTAAAACATTCATATTTTCAATCTCTTTATTAGAAATGCTTCTAGATCTTTCAACACAAAAATTGTAAACGGAAGTATAAACTTTCATGTATAAGGCTGAATTACAGTTTTTCTCAACTTGGGACATTGGGGTAGACATATTAACATTACTTAATAATTGTCTAATAGAAGGTTCTATAAAATCCCAAGTGTTAATTAGCATATCATCTGCAGATTGACTATTGTTATTTGATACTTCAGACATTACTTATTTATTTAAACAAAAACAAAAAAACCTTTAGATGTATGTATAAATATATATTTCAATGGTATACTCCTATTTCTAATTAAGACAAGCTTTCATGGGTTTGAATTATGTTTTTGTTGCAAATTTAAGATAATAAATAAACACAAGTGTGTAAAAAAAAAAAAAAAAATAAGCATTCTTTTTTTTGTATTTTTT